>JAQGAX010000600.1:0-15277 GCA_034698105.1 Plectus exinocaudatus
CGGATTGAACAATCTGCTGACCAATGACTACTCCTGGATTGACGGCACACCGACCGACTTTACAGCTTGGGAACGAGATAGTTACAGAAATGTGCTAATTTGCTACCGTACGATCACCTCCAAACGCAATCCCTAAATGTGGTAGGTGAAAGGCAGACATGCGCACAGGCTTGCATGTGGGGATGTATAATTTCAACATTTTTCCGTTCCGGGGTCCCAGCGCTGCCGCAAAAAAGCTAACTCTTGTCCTGATAGTCCTGGGAGTCACAGTGTTAGGTAATAGTGCTTCGTCAATAATAAGAAAAAATAGCAGAATAATTAGTCAAATTAGCCTTTCGATCCTGTAAATTGCGCGGAGAAGCGCTCGTTGCTGAAGTTATTTCCTTGCTCGTTTTTTTGCGACAGCGCTACGGGGTGCATATCGGTATCCGCGCTCAGTCAAAACCCTTGTTTATCCTGCGTGAACGTTTAAGATTTTTTCGCGAATTTTTTATCCGTACCAAAAAAAATTTCGACGCGGATTGGACCCCTTGCGGGATAAATACACCCCACCCCATACACTTCCGTACCCGTTCCTTGTGGGGACTCTAAAGCACTTCCTGTCCCTCCCCCAATTTAAGCTGGTGACCACCTGATATTGTTCAGATTGGTAGCTTTGAACTTTTTTCTCGAATTGAAATCATCTGATTTAGGTGAACCTTCGAGAACAGACATCGAATACTGCGCTTGCATGGAGGATAACAGAACCAATTGTCCGGGATGCTGGCGTACGCTGGGTTGCTTCCGTTGTATAGACTCTAGACATTTTATGTGCCAGATTACGGGAACGTAGCCGTCGTCATACGTATTTTGCTTTTCACTTCCATTTTCGTTAGTTATAAAGCGCACAAAAGCTGCAAGCATATTTAGATAAAACAAATGTGCTTATTGTGTATGTATGATGCATAAATAAATGCGAAGTGTTGCTCAAGTACTCGACATAAATACACATGTATTTCAGTACAAATAGTAAGCTTATTGTCCAAAACAAAAAATTGGCAATTCCTACTTTTAGCTCTTTTTTAATATATTCCGACTTGTCCTATCTCTGGTGAGGTGACTACCCTGCCTATATGGATATCCAAGCGTCTCGGAGCTCAATAATGTCCAGTAAAAATTTATTAAATTGTCTCGCTATTACGGGGTAATTATTTCATAGCGCAAATCCAAATGTTAAATCTTAGGGCAAGAGGGCACGGTAGGCAACAAGCCTTATTTTTAACGTGCACTTTTTGGGTTGAAAATACCATACTGCAACAGAAAATTAAATTTCCTGTGAAAGAGGACCTTTGCGAATAATGTTTCCGACGCTCACGCTCTTTACTCGTGTGCAAAAGAGGCATTCCAGCATTAATGCCACCATCCAATCAGCTTACATAAACGGAAATAATAAGGAGCAAGGGGCATCGATCAGAAGAAACAATTTTGCTACTTGTATGAGTCTATCAGTAGTATGTTCGGCTCTTTTCAAATGTGATAAGGTGAAATTTTTCATTATCTAGGCAACGCTTTCTCAGTTATCGCGACATAGTTTTCGTACCTTGCTCGCGAGCTGGCTAATTTCTGCTCATTACTGCATTCCTATGTCAGCTGGACGCTTTGTCATAAATGTCCGAATCTGTCCAATTTCAACAGCTTAAATAAAATCTGATTAAAAAAATGAATTTGTCTTCTGCAGTTCCCGACTCATTCGACGACGTTCCATCGTTCAGCACCTATTGGGACATGATAGAAGATGTAGACGCGTCTGTGAGCTCCGTTTGCCAGCACCCTTTAGTGCACGGTTGGAGCGCCAATCTCTTAAGCGCGTGGGCAGGTCTCAGCATCATCTTCAACCTCTTCCTGCTGCTCGTCGTTCTGCGTTTTTATAAGAAACTCAATAACCCTTTCTACGTTAATGTCATCAGCGCTTTGTGTTCGAATTTGCTGCTGCTCATACCTGAGCTTTATGAACCAAAGTTCGCCGCCTGCGTGATGAGGAAAACTGCCAAACGGCGGATGGCCTACAAAGTTTATCTTACTGTAGCGATTGATAGCATGCTACTGAATGGTCTTGCACTGGCATTACTTCGCTTTAGTGTGGTGCACTATACTTATTCTGGCAGGCCGGTAAGTACTGATTTTATTTATAATTAATAATTTATAAAAGTAATTTATAATTATCAAATAAATAAGCAAAATGAAATCTGATCTGATAACCTGATTCATTTTTATGAGATGAAATCTACTTCGTTCGTGTTGGAGCTCAAAACGAGTAAGGGTTTTAGAGTTCTCCAAATCAGATCGCAACGCTGCTATGACCAGTTTTTGCTGTCGAAGTCAGATCCAGCAGAGTTGTAAACCGTTATTAAAATTATGATGAAAAGAAAATTGTGGCGGATTATTCGTTCCCTCATTATTACTTCCTTTTTTCAACCAACGGCTACGAAGCTAAGTGCGACAAACTAAATGCAAGCCCACTTTCGTAAAAGAACTCTTTACTTATTTCTAAAAATATATTTACAGGTCGCAGGGGGAAAAATCGCTGTCTATGGAGTGCTTTATTCCTGGGCTGCAGCCGTTATCTTCGCAATACTTCTTCAGTTCGGTCTCGAGTTGCACATTTGGTATGACGATGAAGGCAACTACAACGATGTCTACTCATTTCCATGTTATATCGAAACCGGCGTTCTGGTCTTGTCAATTTGTTTTGCCGCTCTCTTGTATTTTATTACCTTTATTAGAATTGTGAGAAAACGATCACGCAACATTCCCAACTTTTCCCCGACCTACGAGTTGAAAATTCTCGCTCAATGCATTATCATTTTCTTGAGCGGTTTGCTATTCATTGGTGGGAATGATTGGATTGGCAATAATATTCTGCCTGGGAATGTCAATCAAGTATTGTACTTTATGAGCAAGTCATTTATTGGTAGTGTATCTGCCGTTACATTTCTGATTTTCTCTGCTGATCTTCGGCAGTGTTGTATCAAACTGTTCACATGCAGAAAATAAATTTGTTTTACTTTGTGTACTCTACATGGTGTACTACAAACTTCGTAAACAGATTCTTCTGTTAGATTGAGGTAACTTAATATTGATAAAAAGTAAGTCAGAGCGGGGAAACAAAGTAATCAAGCATCAGCGTTTCGTGACAAGAAATCAGTAGATCATCAAAATATCATTGAACGGTCAACAGCATATTGCATATAGTCATACAAAATAACGTGCAGTACATGCAACATGAATTAGCAGATGAGTTATGAGTTAACAGAAAACGGATGATTTCACTGATGAAATAGTCAATCATGCCAAATGTGACGACGTAGTCGCGCAGCAGTGCAACAATGTCACTAATGCTCACACACTTTCTAAAAAGCTCAATGAAACCATTGAGCGAACTGATCAGCATTCAAGACAGGCGTTTCATTCAAAATTGAAAACTGATCAACAATACGGCGATCAACACTGACCCCCCCCCCCAAGCCCGTTCCGCTTGCGCATTGGCACAGTTCTCAGCCATACATTAGCAAAGTACGATGAGGTAACGTAATAATGCACACTGACAGAGAAGCACGTTTGAGGACTGGTGATCGTGCCATATAATTATCGAGCTCATCATAATTCATTTGAAAATATTTGTAATAGGAGCACATGTCGATAGCTTTTAAATCTGTAATCTGCAACCGATGCGTTTCGCCATGTGCATGGTGCGACGAAGCGCCGGTCGCAGTTCACATGGCGACATACTTTATACTGTACAACTTCGTAGAATGGTAAGCAAAAAGTCGCAGGCGCACATTTCTCAACAAGCCCAATGGTCATGTTCCTGCAGCACAGCTGAACCAGTGGTCGGAATTTGAGAGGGGAGGGCCGCTACGAAACTGTCCCGAAAAGGGAGTCGCAAGAAAGAATAAGCAAATAGTTTGGGCGGAAATTTGAATTTGAATACCATATTTGAATTTTGGCCCCAATTTTAATCCATATGGAGGGACACAAAACTCCGTCTCACTTTATTCCGGTTTCGGGTCGTCCCTCTGGTTTACCTATGTCCTGCTGTATCATGCTCTTCGTTCGCTAACCCAAAGTGAAGACCGTACGAGTGATGGCTTGCCACTTGATTTTGTCATATAAGTAACCGCATTTTTTTTCACGCTCCTCCTCGCTCGCGTGTTTCAGGAAGTCATTTAGACTTTCTAGATAGCGCTCACGGAAGCGAAGTAGTACTTGCTTCATCTCCTCATTGCGAACATCGATCTGACTGGGACCCAATGCAATTTCGTAATCGAACTGTTGAAGACGACTGTGAGCGACTTTGTACGAGTAGAACGGATGATCTTCATGTACATTAGTTCGAAGAAAGTCTAGCATTGCTTCCTCATTGTCGATCAGCACTTGGAATGTATCAGAATACACCTGAAATTAAAGAGTGAATAGCCAAGCAATGATACTCCACGAACGACGCCCTAAACCCTTTTGCGCAGTATTACAAAATCAGTATAAAAGTAATTCGAAATCTTTTATCTGCAATTTTTCAATATTATCTATTGGCGATTATGCGCGTCTGTACGTGGTGGTTATTTATCAAATATTCGACGCTGAACTATGAAGGCAGTCGACCAAATAAAGTAACAAAACAGACAAACCTCGCATGCATGGAAATGGTCGTTTTCCAACCCCAGTCTTGGCAGCACATTGTAGCGTAGCTCGGCAAGCGACTGATCCCAGTGATTCACCGCCAGCAGACGATTGCTCCAATCACTGATTGGTGAATTCAGTGATTGTTTCCAATCAATCGCCGTCTGTTCTTTGGCATTGAGTATGTCCGCCGCTTGTTGGACGACTCTGGCCATATCGACCTTGAGGTTACCTAAGGTTGCAACCTAAGTTAAATTCAAGTATCTATTAATACACCAAATCAGAATGAAAATTTTTCTAAGTCATATTTCGCAACACAATGAGTTTTTTGCTTGGATATGAATAAGCTTAAAACTTTTGTCACAAGCGAAACACAAGACACCGACGAAAATGAGCGAAAAAAATATTCCAGTGAAAACCAATTTTAAAAAGTAACAAGAAACCGGACACTCGGACCCGGGCAAACTTAATAATTCCGTTACTAAATAACAATAATCAGGAAATGGAAAGCAGTTATAGTTATGGTAACAATAATCATTAGCTTTGTAATTTGACGAAGGTTAAACTACTTTGTAGCAGTTATATTTGCAACACTGATGGTTACCTTGATTTTTAGGTTGCTTCATGATCTCATCGATTTCGCGCTGTATGATCATCCGATTCTTCTTAATGACGACCAGTCGCTCGATCGCCCTTGTCAGAGCCGTGAACTCTGTCCACTCCGATGCTTCCAAGTAGCCGTAGTAATTGACCACAATTACTGCTGGGTACTCTTGGGACAAAACGTTGTTATTGTAGTCGACCTGAACAAGTGTCATTTAGTTAAAGCAAGTATTCATCCACGTATCTAGGGCTGAACGCTGAAGGGCTAGGGTCACGTAACCATTATTCAAACTTCATGGGGTAGTAAAAACAATACGGCAATTTTTGGGCAGCAAATCGTATTTTTTTGATCATTTCGATCTAATTTTGGCCGACTTCTATTGAGCGGAAGGAGTCACAAAATTCCGATCACTTCAGTATGATACCCCATATACAAATATAGCTTATCACTCACCATCACGTGATCTTCCGTCCAATTTCCGGCAAGGCAGGCACCGATCTTTTGATCTGTGAGATACTGGATGATGTCATCGGCGGCATGTTTATTAAAGGCGATCACAGCAATGTCTGAGCGAGCGAACTTTGTTTCTTCCAAGCGCAGAATATGTTTCTTAACTTGGAAAAGCACTCCACCTATACGTTCGTTGTTGGAGTGATAATGATTAAGGCATAATGGAAAACAATCAAGTTGTGACACAGGCGTCAGCCTCACATACGTTTTTCGCAATTTCAAGGTTTAAACTTCAAAAAATCGAATTAAGGGGCAAAATTTTGTGAACTATTCAATCTAAGGAAACAAAAAGGGGTCATTTGAGAGAAAGTCCAACCTTAAGATACTGTTAATGTGATGTATAAAATATAATTTCCGACACCCACGCATCGTGTTGCATACGAAATTCACCCAAAACTTTTAAATCTAAGTGTCAGAAGTACCATTATTGAGGGTTACAAATGTCACCATCAGTGCCTGGTATAAATAATGAAATTCTAAGATTCAGTGACACTGTCACATATAACATTTGATGTCATAAATAACTGACCCGTTGTCCCTTCGACTTCTTCAATAACATCTACACCCTGGTCATCATGCCCAATTGATGGCATCCAATTGATTGATTGTAGGTACTTTCGAGTCCAGTACTCAACGATGCATCTTGTACCTCGTACTACAGTCTTCAGGTTCAACGTGTGGTAACCTATGACATGATATTAACATTTAACATTTTCAGTTATAGATTGGGTTTTAGAAAATAATATTACCGCGCAGTTCCGGCAATGCAGAAACGCTGACCATCATCTGGTCGACGTCAATCGACCATGCTCGTCCCGAAACAACAATTACCTGAAAAACCAAACTGTCGTTTATACTTACTCTCTCAGCTTATGATTTCATGAGACAGCAGATACCATACTCCGGAACAAATAAGTTTACTGACTATTTTTCGATCAATTGTTTCACATGTGCTTACTCAGCAGAGTTTTCACTCTTCTAACTTTCACTTTCATTTTAATCGCTGCCATTCAAAAAATCAAAATGAGCACTAACTAATTATAATTATGTTACATACCGTGTAGACCCCTTTCAGTTCCGCTCGCCTTTGTAGAAAGCCAAGCCAGTCACCAGTGACAGACTGCATCTCGTCCGCGAAGAAGTGGTCCGCATCGGAGATATCGGCCAATTCCATGTTTTTCTTTACGATTGGCATATCTTGCCGTTTCTGGCTTTTGATATTTTCGAAGCTTTTCACGTACTTTTTGACAAGACCTCTTCCTCCTGCCACGACGCAAACTTTTCCGCTTCTGTTTTCCAGAGTAGCTTCGGTTGCCAGCAGCATCAATAGGAAAGTCTTTCCCGTACCAGGCAGGCCAAGTAGAACTTGATGTCTGTTTACAGAAAGGTAACTCGAGAGTTGTCTTGGATGCAGGCAGAAGACGCTCTTGCCTCCTTCCTCGTCGGGAGACCACACTGTTTTCATTTCGCGGTGATGATATATTTCGTGGGCATTTCGGGCGGAGATGGTGACTGAAGAACGATAGCTGACCATGAATCGAGCGAATTTTTGAAATTTGGGATCTTCGTAGTAGTTTCGTACACTATGGCGGGCAATTGATTCGCCAATACGAGCTGTCCAAAATGCCGCCATCTGACCGATGTCTTCGACTTGTGTTTTGTAGATGTGATTAGATTCCTCGCCGTTCGCTTCAGGCTGACTGATAATGGCTCGAATTTCAATGTCGCATGTTTGGGAGTTGGTCAGGATACAAAACAGATCAGAGAGAACTTGTTGAGCATCTCCAGCCGTCTTCTTTGTAATGTCGGCACGTTCTTGAAACTGAACATTGTCAACGGGAGCAGGATTCACGGGGAGCAGAACGATTCCCAGTTGTGGATGCATGAGCAGGATGTTGTCCTCGGCACTATTGCCACTCCTTTTAGTGACCCACGTTCTCCAATCTTTCAGCAGCAATTCTTCCCCGCGTAGATCTTTTTTGAGGTTTCTGATCTTTTTGGACACTTTGTCCATGTCGAATCTTGCGACATATATTCCTCCAAGCTTCTGAACATCTTGGATTTGCTGGAGCGTAGAGAAGAGTCTTGATTGTGCTAGATACTCTGTGATATTTGCTGCTGCGTCATGGCCGGGTTCATAGCCTGTAACAGATTCAAAGATGCAGAGGGCACTAGCGCCTTTGGAGGTGGGGATGGTGAAGATACAAAGACAGATACACCGCAAAATCTCCAGATAATGGTAGGGGGTGTGCATCCGTCCTAAACCGGTCCAAATATCAAAAATCGAGTATAAACCTCAATAAAGTTCTTTCTATTGTAGATCTGCATGATGGAGATGCGTATCCCCCATAATCCCCAACTTCCACCTTTACTTGTCACTAACCTTGAATGTTAAGAAATTCTGGAATGAACACCATTCTTTCTGGATGATGATGCCAGTCGGGGTAGAAGCTGTCAAAGCTGTACGTCAGCAGGTCCCAATTGCGCAGTACGTCTTCCGCACACTCCATGGCAAGATGTGCAACCTCCACCGTTCCTGGCGAATACAAAATACGATTACCAGCAAAAAATTTCAACTGAGTTAAAATTTTCGCAGGTCTGTGCCAACGGTTGTGCGGACTGTGCTGAAGCACAGGGGCGCTGGACAACGGCTAGTAGTAGAGAGGGCGCCGAGAAGTATCCCGCTAATACAAAAGGGGCGCCATGTCAAAGAGGGCCAAATAGTGGAGCACAGGGCACTCCAGCGTTATGGCACGGCCGTGAGTATTCGTGTAAATGTTGATACAATATCGGCTTTGCTTCAGGAGGTAATGTGGCATACTACTATAAAGACAACCATTATTACAGCGACCTGCATGGCTGAGAGACAAAGGCCAGTATAAATTAATCAAAAAAGTCGAAGGTAGTCAGGTTGACATGAGGACTGGGATGTTGGGAAGATGCGCTCTTTCCAGCCATCGCAATTTCGTCAGGCAAAAACAAGTTTTGGTGTGATGGAATGAATTTCGCCGCGTTATGGCGATTCAAGTTTGAAACTTGCAGGATTTACAGTTTATACTGCATATTATTGAGTTTTTTGCCGATTGGTGATATTGGTTTCCACCCCAGCGGGAAAAATTGATTAAATATTCACGGTGGAAGAAAATTTTTACATCGTAATTTCCTCTTAATTTGAGTTACAACAACGGAATATAAATATAGGTTCGGAGTCGGTGGTGGGGGTAGACGACTGGGAGTCACAAGCACCGTTTGGCGGCCAGGGGTGATGAAGAAATCTGACTACAGCAGAATGGTTCGGTTATGTGCAACACTTGTGCAATACGTTTTGCGACCAGAGGTAGGGCAGGGAGAAATCGATATTACGCCACATATTTCGCCATCATGGTCACTGGTTTGCGTATGGAGGGGTGAATTGTTTAAAAAAATGTCACTCCGGAGGGACTTACATCCTCGATCGGCCAGTAAAAAACCCACAACTGATATTTATCGGATTAAGGCGGAAAGCGCGGCGTTGTGCGAATGTTATGAAAACGCATTGGGCATGAACAACGTTCTAAAGCAGAAACAAGACGGGCGGCGGTATTACTCATCGGCTGCCGTCGATCGATCGTCAATTAAGCTGCGCGTCAATCAAGAATGAATCTTACCTAAGTAGCATGTCAGTTTCATTCTCGTAATAACGTTAGGATCAATGGGGTCATTGTCTTGAAAATTAAGGAATCGAGGTAGGGTCGACGACTCCGAATCATAGGCATAGGGGGCATACATGGAAAGGACAAGAGCGATATTGATAATATAGATGGGGTAGTATCATAAATTTCGATTCAGTACAAGTAGAAGTACTTCTTAAATTCTGCGTTATTAGTAGCAATATCAGTACCAGTACCGTGAACCAAAGTACTGCCAGCATTCAGTACCAGTACCAAGTCTCTTATGCGTAATCACTCGAAAAGCGATATTTTTAAGCGCCGCAGGCAACATTTTCAGTTTTTTGAGCGCCACATGCAAAGTTTAGACTTTTTCTAGGGACGCAAGCAAAATTAGATCTTTTGGACTCTGGCGCAACTAAATTTTAAAGCGGGTGCTATGCTATTACCAGAAAATTACCGTCTGCAGCGTTCTTGTACTGGTACTGATTTTGAGTCAGTACGAATATCCAAGTACCAGTATTTAATCACTACTTAAAAATAGAATCAATACCAGTATCAGTATCAGTAGACTGACTTTTCAGTACCGGTAGTCAGGCGCGGCGCCAGAAACCGAAGGTTGGGGGTGGAAATCAAAAAGACGGGAGGGGAAAAATTCAAAAGATGGGGGGGAAAATGCAACATTTCTTCACATTTTCTTCACAATTTTCAAAATTTTCACAATTGTTGGGGGGGAAATCCCAAAGATGGGGATTCCCCCCCCCGTCCCCCCCCCCTAGCGCCGCGCCTGCCGGTAGTACTAACCCCATCTACAGGGTGGGCCATTGAACTTGGTGGGGTTTCGTTTGTCCACAACTTTCTTATTTTGTAACCAATTTTAACCAAATTTTGCCATAAGATAATGTTCGTTATAAAGTTCTTTTTGGTTAAGTTTCGCTGAATTCATATGCAAAATCTTAGAGATATGAAGAATTTTCTATAAAGCGGTCTAATTCATTACAATGATACGAAGCAATGTGACCAATGTTGCTCGGGCATTATTAGGTCCTGCACACTCATACAAATTCTTTCATTCAAAGGAACATAAAGGTCTGTGCTTGTGGCTATATTTTCGTTATTTTCACTCTTATGCCAATGGAACGAGAATGGAATGAAATTTAACTTGTCGAACAGTGCCAACAGCCAATCAAGATATGTCGAATTTGGTCATCGTGTAAAAGTGTTGGCATAAAAGCCAGAACCACGAAAATTTTGCCAACAGCACAGAATTGTACGCTCTTTCGATTACAAACCTGCACATGTGCTTGAGTTTCACATGCATAAGCACATGCGCATCATTATGCACCATTTAGTTGAATTTGACCGTTTTACAGAAAATTCTTCATATCTCAATGATTTGGTAACATAATTTAATGTAACTAAATTAAAAAGAACTTTAAATGCGCTTTACCTCCTGGCAAAATTTGGTCGAAATTGGTTGAAGATACAAAAGTTACAGGAAAGCAAAATCCCACCAACTTATGTAGTTGGTAATTCCTGTATAATTGATAGTAAGTCATGTTTTCCGGCACGGGGATGACTTTCCAACCAACAACCACCGATCACATCTGTCTTCCCCCAGACAGTATCGCGAGCTTCCTTCATCTCCCCCAATTTCAGTCCACATATTCACACGTCCATACACTGTTGATGATCCAGTGAAAGAAACAACGAACCTTATAGGTTATTCGAAGCAAATTGACAGTCGTCGGTGTTACGACAAGAGCAGCGAGTGACAACGTGTCGTACAATCAATCCTCACTTGTACCAAGAGGCGCATATATCATCTGGGTGCGACGTAATTGTCCGTTTATCGGATAACAGCACAGTGGGGCGGTGTTGTGCAACCGCGAGGTGCAAACAGCATACCGGCAGAGAACGCAGAGGGTAAGTGGCAGCATTATTCATCGGTCTCCGTGGATCGATCGCCAGAACACTGCGGTAGCATTTCTACCAGCCAGTGTAGGAATACAGTAGAAACTGGATATAAGAGAACGCACGGGAATCGAAAAAAGTTCTCTTATATCCGGTTTCTCTTATATACGGTTTCCACAACATGTTGTAGCACAGTAGAAGGAAAAAGAAGCTTTACTATGATTCTCTTATATCCGGTTTTTCTCTTATACGCGGTTCTCTTTTATCCGGTTTCTACTGTAGATGAGAAATTACTAACTTAGTTTTGTATTCCTTAGAAACTAACGCTCCAAAATATTTCAGCCTGTCTTAGTAAAGTAGAAGAATTGTTAGGAAATAGTATTTTTATAAAGTTTATTAGGTAAATGATTTTAGTTAAAGTACTGTTTGCAGCACAACTGATTCGGGACACTGGCAGCGTTTCAGTGGACAAGTTTCAACGAAGGGCCGCAACAGTACAGGCGTGCGTGTTTCGGTAGTTGGCTGCCACAAAAATACCTCAACCGATTTCGGTTTACCATTTCTATGTGCGGGTTCACAGCCCTAGTACATTTAAAAATAAATTTGGAGGTAAGATCAGAAACCTCGGGTCATACTGTATGTATGATCAGCCTATGAATCTTGTCCGATTCAGTTACTTCATCACAACCTGGAGCCTTCAAAAAACTGGTTTCTTATCACGATTTTGTTTCAAATTCTCGAGAAAGTTCTGCAAGACTTTGCAAGAAATAGACTTTCAAACAGACTTTTTCAAAAAAATTAAGAAATTTTGATCAAGTCAATATCAGGGATGTAGGCTTGAGAGAAAACCGGGATTATCGAGACCCGGATTTACAGGGATTGATCAAAACCGGAAAATCCCAGGTCTTTCCCAGGGCCTCTAGAACCCGGCCAACATCACTGGTCATTGCCTACATAGCCCACTGGCCTACACGTACCACCATAGCGTTGTCTCTCACGTATATCTCTCTCCATCATTTCAATGTAACTGGTTATCATGTGCTGATTGGTTTTTATTGGGAGAAACATACATATTTTTATTATTAATTTGCTCTTGGGATAACTACTGTTAAGCATAAATCGTTATTGGATATAAATTATGCATGGTAGGCGAGCAAAAGAATGTTAAGAACATCACTGACAGCGTCCCATCCAGAATTATTCTTGAGCAACATCGACATATTTCCTTCAGAGATCTTTTCAGTATCGGTAGCAGTTCGCATCATATTTTCATGGAACAATTTATTGATGAGCTCTTCGATAACTTTGCCTCGCTCCTGCTTGCACTCTTCGCTGAAGCTGGCGAGCGCAATATTGATGAACTTTGGAAAACGATTTGCAGCCGATCGATCTCTTATTTGATAACACGCTATCAGCTGACGAATGCTTGGTTGTTCGAAAAGTATTAGACGCAACATTTCATTGCTCAAAAGCATTTTCAGGCAGTCAAATAGTCCCGTACACGCGTTGAACGGTTCAAATGTCCGTAACTCCTTCGACATGAAATTGTGTCGAATCATCGCAAAATGAACATCAAAGGTGGTCGCGCTTGAGGCAAACGAAGAAAACTCCGACAGTTTAAGCTGACTCATGTCGATGTGTGGTCCTGACATTATCCGTTTGTCAATTTCTTTTTGAGCTTCCATGTAGTCCCGCCGCAGGCGGCGAACTTCGGTTCATAGAGAGCAGGTATGAGCAGCAGCAAATTCGAACACAATGTGCTGATGACATTAACGTAGAAAGCGTTATTGAGTTTCTTGTAAAAGCGCAGCACGACAAGCAACAGGAAGAGATTGAGGATGATGCTGAGGCCTGCCCACGCGGTTAGGAGATTGGCGCTCCAACCGTGCACTAAAGGGTGCTGGCAATCGGAGCTCAAGGACGCGACTACATCTTTGACCATGTCCCAATAGGTGCTGAACGATGGAAAGTCGTCGAATGAGCCGGGAACTGCAGAAGACAAATTCATTTTCGTAAGCAGATGTTAAGCTTTGAAATTGGACAGATTCAGTTAGTTATGACAGAGCGTCCAGTTGACATAGGAATGCTGTAGTCAGCTAAACTTAGCCAGCTCGCGAGCAAGGTGCGAAGAGCAATGTTGCAATGACTTCCTAAGCGCTGCCTTAGTAATGAGCAACTTTATCTTCATTCCATTTGACAGAAGACGAACATCCCACTGAAAGACTAATACTAGTGGCAAATTCGTTTCTTTTGTACTAGTCGGTGCAGCAAGCGTGTTATTTATTACTTCCGCTCATGTAAGCTGATTGGATGTTGACATTAACGAAGAAATGCCAGTGCTGCACGCGAATAAAATATTAGCGCCCGGGCACTGTGTAAGCAAAGATCCTCCTTCACAGGATATTCGACTATCTATTGCAGCAAGATATTGTCACTCCCAATGTGCTTTTGGTGCAAGTTGCAAATAGGATACGTCCATAAGTGTACCCTGCCATAGGTGGCATTAATGATGGAATGCCTCTTTTGCACACGAGTAAAGGTGCGTGAGCGTCGGAAACACTGTTCGCAAAGTTCCTCTTTCACAGGAAATTTAATTTTCTGTTGCAGTAAGGTATTTTCAACCCAAAAAGGACAAGTTGAAAATAGGGCACGTTTGCCCCACCTAAAAGGCGTAAGTGTGCCTACCGTGTCCTCTTGCACTAAGATTTAAGGTTTGGATTTGCGCTATGAAACATTTACCCCGTAAAGCGAGACAATTTAATAAGATTTTACTGGACATTATTGAGCTCCGAGACGCTTGAGTATCCATAAAGGTAGGATAGTCACCTCACCAGAGATAGGACAAGTCGAAATATATTAAAAAAGAGCTAAAAGTAGGAATTGCCAATTTTTTGTTTTGGACAATAAGCTTACTATTTGTACTGAAATACATGTGTATTTATGTCGAGTACTTGAGCAACACTTCGCATTTATTTATGCATCATACATACACAATAAGCACATTTGTTTTATCTAAATATGCTTGCAGCTTTTGTGCGCTTTATAACTAACGAAAATGGAAGTGAAAAGCAAAATACGTATGACGACGGTTAAGTTCCCGTAATCTGGCACATAAAGGGTCTAGAGTCTATACAACGGAAGCAACCCAGCGTACGCCAGCATCCCGGACAATTGGTTCGGTTATCCTCCATGCAAGCGCAGTATTCGATGTCTGCTCTCGAAGGTTCACCTAAATCAGATGATTTCAATTCGAGAAAAAAGTTCAAAACTACCAATCTGAAAAATATCAGATAGACGTGGTCACCGGCTTAAATTGGGGGAGGGACAGGAAGTGCTTTGGAGTCCCCCACAAGGGATGGGTACGGAAGTGTATGGGGTGGGGTGTATTTATTTATCCCACAAGGGGTTCAATCCGCGTCGGAAATTTTTTTGGCGCGGATAGAAAATTCGCGAAGAAATTTTAATCGTTCACGCTAGATAAACAAGGGTTTTGACTGAGCGCGAATTCCAGTATGCACCTCTTAGCGCTGTCGCAAAAAACGCGCTAGGAAATAACTACCAAGCAACGAGCGCATCTCCGCCCAGTTAACCGGATCGAAAGGATAATTTGGCTAATTATTCAGCTTTTTTTTTTTCTTATTATTGGCGAAGCACTATTACATAACGCTGTGACTCCCAGTACTAGCAGGACAAGAATTAGCTTTTTTGCGGCAGCGCTGGCACCCCGGAACGGAAAAATGTTGAAATTGTACATCCTCACATGCAAACCTGTGCGCATGTCTGCCTTTCATCTACCACATTTAGGGGTTGCGTTTGGAGGTGATCGTACGGTAGCAAATTAGCACATTTCGATAGCATTCTTTAACTACCTCGTTCCCAAGCTGTAAAGTCGGTCGGTGTGCCGTCAATCCAGGAGTAGTCATTGGTCAGCAGATTGTTCAATCCG
>JAQGAX010000601.1:0-15277 GCA_034698105.1 Plectus exinocaudatus
CTTCAAAAAGTGCGCTTTAGGTGACGCAGATCGTGGGAAAAGTGGAAGGCGGAGTCTTACCGGCGCCCTGTTCGAGGAGCGCTTGAGCAGCGTTGAGATGCTCGGGAGAGGCGGCGGGGTCGTACTCGGGCAAGAGCAGCTTGCAGGGCAGCGCGAGCGGCGTGATCGAGTGCTGATAAACGAGCGCCGAAAGGGTGCCGAAAACCGGCTCGTTGTTGCATCCCTTTAACTTGACGCCCTTCGGCGACGGCTCGATTAAGAAGTGCCGCACGAGCTCAGTGCCGTCCGCTGAAAAGCCAACACTCGATAAATCTCCGTAATACTATCGCTAACTGCTATGTATAGCGGTCAGCCTTACTCAGTGCTCATTTGGCGTGCTATTTGGCAATGCTATTTTAACATGCAGAATTCGCTTCGCAGATAACGAGCAGCAATTGGATATGGACGGATCGCGGACGAATAATACGAGGGAATGCATGTGTATCGCGTTTTTATTGCCGCATGATGCGCATAATTTCGCGCGTGTTCGACAACGAGGTTGCTGTGACAAACGTCGACCCTAACGTGCGAAATTGTGCGGGCACATACGATTTGTCCACATTACGGACCCAAAACGACGCAGTAAAATCGTTCGGCCATCATTCAACATCGCTTCCATTCACACCGCAACAATGGTGTGTGGTGAGCGCACACGACCGCCACCAATTCGCCCACTTTGGTACATTTGCAAGAACGGACTGCGCGATGAGATCGGAGGTCATCAGGCGACGGAAAGAAGATGTGACAGACAGGAAACGTACCGGACTTGGGCTGCACACCGGGCGGAGCAGAGGCGACTTTCAGCGCCAGACCGAAAGCGCCCGGGAAACTGTTGCTGTCACGCACCACGAACGTCCCCGGGGGCTTGTCTTTGAGCATATTAATCGCTGAAAAGGTGCTCATTGTCGCAAATATTCATTGTCGTCTTTTATTCATGCACTAACCGTCCTCTCTGCTGATATTCGGCTTGTACCAGTACTTGGACGTATCCTTCACGAACACGGGATGATGATGAATCACTTCCATCGGTTCTGAAAATATTTTTTCTCACAAAGAGACTCAATATTCGCTCTTGCTCAGCAGTCGAGCAACAAGATATTAGTTATCGTTCATACAAATTTGTCATGCAGTCTTACGCAACGGATTCGAAAGGCATACTTTCTCGCCGCAGAGTGGCAACCAGGCTGCCGGCCGGGTAGCCAAAATGATCATTGATGGACAGATTATTGGATAAATTAGCCGCCTTGTCCGCGACATTGGACGAAGAAGAAGAGCTGGCCGACGACTCGCATCGCTCCATCTCGCGCACTACTGGCCGAGTGGGGATTGGGCGCCGAATGGGAGCAAGAGGAGGCGGAGGCGGCAGCAGCTGGTTCGATCCGAGCAGGGGCGACGAAGAAGCGGGCCGCAATCCGCCCGCCAACTGGCGATTTATTCAGTTGCGGCCGACGACTGGCGACGGCGTCACGCAATAAACGCGAGAAATCGGCGCAAACGAGCGCCGACGACGCAGCAAAACCCGATCAGAAGACGCGCAGGACGCAACGACCTCGGCGTATCAGCCGCTGCCGAGAGAGTAAGCGAGTCGAATGGAGCACCAATCGCCCTAGCAACGCCGTTCACTCTATGCGACGCTGCTCAATGGGTGCGTCCGGTCAGCGCGACAGTGACAGACTCGGGAGTGCCGCTAATGGCTGGTCGTCCGAATAAAGAAATCAGCGCCCAGTCACCACCAACACCCCGTCGACCGGTTATCCGTCAGCGAGCGCCGTCGACGGTCGTCGAAACGCAAACAGAGCGTCCAGGTCGGCAGAACAAGAATTCGACGATCCGTCACTCGGCCCGAGGTCGCCGGCCCGTACGACACAAACGTGTTAATTCATCGGCGCCGTCTTCCAAGATTCGACATCCCGACGTGCTCATGCAAACGTAAGCTGCACGCCATTCGTCGAAGGAAAACACGTTTCCTCTCCGCTCGTCCTGCCAGCCCGCCGAGCGGCCACAAATGAGCCGATCGATCGGTCCCACAGGGTTGACTTAATGGCGCGCACGTATGCGGAGCAGATTGAAAAAACCGCTGAGCTCGGTGTCAAGTTGCAGAAAAGGCGCGCCAAAGCATGGATGAACCAGATCAGACAGACACTACGCAGAAACAATCACACCACCAACAAAAGCGATTACCAGTCATTTCCGTCTAGCGCGTTTAAAAAACTGCGCCAAATCGCCCATTGTAACACAAGCGACAGAATAAACGGACGGCCCGGAGCGCTATAGAATGGTGTCGAAGGCAGTCAGAGTCGGCTTCTCGGCGCCGTTCCACCAACCGTCGCACCGCAAGCACGGCGCAGAGTGGGGCTGAGTAGTCGGCCAGCGAGCAATGGAGCCGATGGCGCGCGCGCCGGTATGAGATACACGCGTCAGCTGCGCCTTCCGCCTCGCGCGCTATCAGACGTAGCCGGGCGGTCGACCCGACGGCCGACGCGCCACCCGCGCCGGAAAGGGCCTCGTTTCTTGCGCGCTACACCGCAAAAAACCGCCGAACCCAGATCCGCTCGGTCGCAAACAAGCCCCGTCGCTCACTTTTCGGAAAGAGAATTTCGGTAATGAGCGGCAGTTTGCGGACGGGCACCCAGTCGCAGGTGCACTGCCGACGCACGTGGGCATCTTCCGAGCAGCGCACCCCGAATTGGTCCAACGACTGGTACTGCGGCTCCTCTTCCTCCATGTACTCGTTGTCGTCGTCCTCATCGCTCACCGACTCCTCATCCATCTCGGGCAACGGCTCCATGACGTCGTCCAGTGGAACCAGACGACGCGTTGCACAGCGCGAGCTGGACGAGCGGGCTAACTAGGCCACAAGCGAGCAAACGAGGGTGGTCGCAGCTCGAGTAAAAACCGCTCGTAAACGCTCAGCACGCACAAAGGTCGTGAATGCACAGAGGGCAGACGGTCGGCGGCGCGTCGGCATAGATCTCGAGGCGCACGACACCTGACTTCGGGGCTATTGCGCGACGGAGGCGAGCTAGTCGCGACTTAACCTCGACCAACACAAACACTCTGTCCCACCGCCGCCACCACCGCCGACAGACACAGCAGAGACGCCCATCGGAGGCGCCGTCGCTCGTCCAGCTCAACCACTAGTCGGGCAATTTCCGCAACCGGCAGCCAAAGACGCATTCACTCACCGAGAGACGTCACCGAAGATCGCCGACTCTGGCCGTAGTACATTGAGCCTGGTGACGGACTTCTGCAAAACGACAATGATAACATCGCGTCCAATGTCAACACACAGCGCACCGGTAGTTGATGGAGCGAGTGTACTGGTGAGGGGTGCTGCGGTGGTGGGTTGTGTCTTCGGCGCCGTCGAACAGCAGTGGATGGAACGGAAGTGGCGTCTCACGCTTGACGGGGAACGCCGGCGTTTCCGATCGCTGAGCCATTGGCGACGACTCCAACGACTGCAAATTGCACGGATTAATTCAATTGAAAGCCCATCAACAAGAGTACCATTATACAGATTTGTTCAAGCAAATTCATACATTAATTTAATAATAATAACGACACGAAGAATGATACCTCGACGGGCGTTTGCCTTCGTTGATGGAAAGGTCGGGAATCGGCTTCATCGATGCTGTTGGTCGGTGTCGGCCCGCGTCGCTTGAGAATAGACTTGGGACTGTGACCGATGTACTGCAGGGAGGAGGTATCGCTCGGATGCGGCTGGTGCACGAAGGCGCTACGATGACGGTTATCCCGAACAATGTCATTCAAATGGTCGAATTCGCCCCTCTTCGACGAATCAGGCTCGTCGTCTTCGTCACTCAACGCTGAATCGGACACAACGCCCTGGTTGTAGCGCTGCTGCTGTTGTCGGTAATTGTGATGCGGGCGGTGCTGGTGAGGTGACGGGGGTTGTTCATGTGGTCGTTGATAATGAGCCGGCGTAGGAGGCACCTGAATTTTTGTTTGTTAATACAGTGCACATTTTAGAGCTGCATTAGTCTCCGGTGGGCCGAATTTTCAGTCAAATTAAGTGCGTCAGACGCCTGAACCCAATGCACTCATTGCCAGTTGTTGTTCGGAAGTGAATGAGACAGATGGCACGTTTGTCTTTCGGGTACGGCGGAATGCGTCATCGGCGCAGCAAAAAGGTAGCTCAGTGACACAGACAAGCAAAAAAGAAAATGAACCTCGGGCGCAGGCGGTGTCTGCCGTCCGTACTGCTGCTGGACGCCACCAGGCGCTGTTTTACGACCGACAGGAGACATTCTTCTCGGGGATGGCGGTGTTCGGCTTCGCTCTCGCGGCGGAGGTGTCGGCGGCTTGCCCTTGACGTAGGGGTATTTCCCGCCCGGGCCGACCACCATGCGCGGCTCGGTCGAGTTGTCACCATAGGGAGACTTGAGGTTGCGCAACCGCTCTTCTTCCATTCGGTACTCCTCGAGCGGGTCCATCTGCCTCGATCCGACGCCTTCGACCGAATAGTCAGCCTCGTGCCGACCGCGAGCGATCATACGATCGTCGTTTACATGTTTCAGTTCCTAATCAGAGAACCGGTCAGTACGTACTTTCTTTTCGCTAACATTGGGAGAAAAAAATTGTACTTCAAGTAGAAGTCTCTCCTGCTTTTTCCGCCTCTGCACGTCGGGGTCCATCTCTCTTCGGAAACGCAACTTATCTAGCTGTTGCTCAAGCCAATTATCAGTGCCCTCAGCGTCCGTTGTAGCGTCATACCGGTCGACTCCAAAGTGCCGATGTCTAAAAAGAATCGAAGACGATAATGATACTGTATTCCAAGACTGTACTTTTGCACTGGCGTAGAAGTGACAGAACGCGTGGATCTGTGCGGCTTAGCGCCGTATTCTTCCCTGTCGAGCTCATCACCCCAACTAGTCGCCGACTTGGGTGGCTCCTTGCGCGACACCATGAACCGGTCTTTTTCGCCGGCAGTCGATTGGAATATGTCGTTGAGCACGTTTAGATCACGACTGCCGGAGCTTTCGATTGACGTATGCTTCTTGGGCGGCGCGCGACGTGGCAGTTCGGCGCTTTTCGCACCGCCGTTGATCATCGCCGTCGTCGTCGAGGGCTTGGTCTGCACTGGCGGTGTCGTCGTGCCCGTTGTGAACGATAAATAAAAGTCCGGATCGCATAAATCATCCATATCACTACTGTAGGCGTCATCGTTCAGCGTACGGTACGACGGATATTTGGTTCTGCGCGATTTCGACGCCTTCTTCGCCTGTTGAATCACCTGGAAAGAAATGGCGTCTCATTTCAGAAGTCCAATTATTATGAAAAAGGCACCCACCTGAGGCCGTTCTTCAACGTCTTCAGCGTCCGATGAGGCGACGCTCATTTTGCTCGACTGATAGGGCTGCGATGAATAATTGGAGTGCACTAACGGCTGCGTCTGCTTGATAGTCACAGGGTCGGGAGAGACGGCGCCCGACCAATGGTCGCTTGGCGGCTGATGTCTCGGTTTGTCGACCGGATGATCGAATACGATCGGCTGGCCGAAGTCGATGTCCTCCTCCCACCTGGGGTGCTGCGGTGTGTGCGGCCGCTTGCTCAGCGTAGCGCTGTTGTCGGCTGGCGGAGGCGACACTGCCACCGGCGGAATAACAACTTCTCTTCCGTCTTGATCTTCCAACTTTTGCACCAACTGCGTCGGCTTCCGCGGCGTAGTAAAGTGTTCGTTCAGAGCGCGCGCGGACACGTAAGAAAATGCCTTGCTGGCCGGGTCGTATCTAAAACAACGCTGATTGATGATGGGTTGATAACAAAATGGACGGAATGTACCGGTCCTTGCCGACGAGCTGAACGTCTATGCGTGGGGTGTCGTGACCCTCTTGGACGGCGGGGCTATGCGGTCTGGAGGCGGGAGACGGCGCTCTCCGTTGAATGCCGGGCGGCAACACCGACGGAGGTCTGTGCGGAGAGTCCTCCAGGGCGGCGGCGACGGCCTTACGCGGCTTCGGAGGCGGCAGGGGCGGCGAGCGGATCGCCGAGCCGTTTACCTGCAACGGACGGCGGCGTTAGCGTCTGTCTGCGCGTAACTTTAGCTTCGGCCGGCGCCGGGAGCCAGCCCCAACAACTGCGGCCGAAACATCAGCAGAAGAGCACCAAGACCACAAGGCAGCCCGCCGATGGGGGCGGACCGACGGAGTTTCGATCGGTTCGTCCGGTCCGCGGCGGATACAGCCTAGCCTTACCGATGCGGTTTTTCGTCACCGTTGGCCATCGATTAAGAGGACGAGCCGACAGCCGACGAGAAGGCGGAGGCAAAAAGCGCCGCCGAGTGGTAACTGCCTACCTTCCTGATGTGACCGTTGGCGGCGGAGTTGGCCTTGGGAGACGCCCAGTCGGAGCCGATTCCCGAGTCGGTGCTCTCGTTCGGCTTGACGATACTCGCGTACAACGGCGACGGGTCGTCGGCGGCGGTCGGCTGGTGGCCGACATCTGAAACCACGGAGAGTCGCTGTCGGTCGGTTGGTCGATCGGTCTCAGTCGGCGCGAAAACCTAATCACCGGCCCAAGCGTACGCCGGAAGCACAAAACAAAGCGGAAACTGCTTAGACATTGGCGAATACCAAATTCGGCCGGTCGTCGTCGGGCCGATCGAAGCGGCGACTGACGGGACGAGCGACGGGCCAGCTCCTCGTGCGATGCTAACAAGATAAGGCGCTGGTCTGCAGCACTAAAGGGACGGCGGGATGGCCGGCGAGAAGACAAACACGTCAAGCGCGTCTTTCGCGGGAGCTGCCCATAGCACGCATGGCGTAATATATATCAGCCAGATAGCACACCAATCGCCCCTACGTCCCGACCCACTCGCCCCCCCCTTGGCGCGCTTCCTTCCGCCCATTTGCGCGCATCGACGTACCGTTATCTTCCTGAGTGGTTTCGAAGTTTTCGTAGGAGTCAGCACGCGTAATCGCCGCGTCCGAAGTCTGCATGCTGTTCGGCACCTCGTCGTCGATGCTCAACAACTGCGGATCCACGGCGAACACAAACTCCACCCGCGAGCGTTCCGTGAATCCACGGTCTGTAATTATGTTCATTCACATTCTGCAGCCACCAGTCAAAACAATGCTCATTATTGACCGTTATTCATTTGAATGGGCTGCACTGATTGGCCACACGAACGGCGCAATTTGTACACATATGAAAATTTCACACGGCGCAGTGTTTTACTGGCTGCGCTAGTGTCTTGGCAAAAATTATTAGTCAAAATATTCCGCAGCAGGTGGGCATGCAAAATGGAACCGGTTGATGCAACCTGTGGGATTACAGCAATTACATTTAACGAACTATACTGCACAAGAAGTCGCTCATAAATTAGTTCGACTCTAACGCCAAACTAAAAAATTATGCACGACCAACCGAAGCATGCTTCATCCAAATCTTCCTTATGGAACACCAGACGATGCACGCCGCTGCCGTCCCGAAAGTCGAGCGCGCAGGTGTTGAACTGACAGCGGAAGAGCAACTGGCGGTTGTGCGACAGAGCGCCCGTCTTCTGGAAGCACTTGACCAATATGTCGCCCCTCAGCCCGAGCGGCTGCGCGAACTGCACGGCGATGTCGCAGTCAGACGGTGAACTGCAGCGCAACATTGGATAATAACAAGGCGCACAAAGGAATCGGCGTGGACGTACATGACGCCGCTGGTGTACACTGGTTGCATGCGCTCGTAAATCTTGATCACGGGGTTAAGTGACTTGCCGTCCCCATATGGCAGGCCGCTGACGCTCAGGTGTTGCAAATAAATCGGACTGCTATTAATCTTCGTCGCACCCGACAGTAACGCCGCAAAGTACTTGACATAGCTGCAACAGAAATAGCGAATGAGTAAGTGCATGCCAAGAATAATCAATGAAAATAATCGAACCGTCGGTGAGATGGCTGCGCAATGCCTCCAACATAATCGTCCGAGAACCGCTTCATAGCAAATCTGTCTAATGCAGAATCGTCGCTGAAAACATAATTGTTGAAAGTGGTATTGTTTCCATATTGAGACTCAAATATTGTTAGCTTGTGAACATGTAAAATAGCTCTATCAATTAGGTCAATGATTTTCATTATGCTTTCGGCTATGTTTTTTTAGAAAGTGATACTATGTAAGCAATGGTATTAGTATCTCGAAGATGCAAGTGGCGGAGCGTCCGGTGTAAACAGGGGCGGATATGTCAACAATGCCACTATTGGCGTACTCGCCCATTCTTTCCACCCACTCGACCAGCAGAGTATCATTGAGTCACCTGGCGCAAATGTTGGTATAGTGCATGTAGCTGGCGACGACGATGGCCGGTCTCGATCGACCGCCCTTGGAATGAACGACGACGACGTTGTGAGGATCGGCAGCCAACCAGTTCTCAATCGCCTTGCAGATAGCGCACAGACGATCCAACGGCGGCGCCAGCTCCTCCGGCCAGCCGAATTCGGCCACATTGCCGTTCGCCTTGCTCAAATCTGACCGTCTCTTACTAACGTTGAATATCTGTAAAAAGCAATTTCCCTGCTTTACTATTATTGCCAGTAAATGTAATGTTTTGGTGTGCGCATGAGCTAAACGTTATTTCCAATTTTAGCGAGCGTCGTGCATTATTCATCAAAATTGACTGCTTCACTTGACGTTCCAAAGAGCGAATTGGCACTAGCTTGAGTATTTCACTGGAACGTACCCTATATTTCGTGCCATGCTTGGTCTTTAGCATATGCGATACTTCCTTGAGGCTGTTCTTGTAAGCAGACTCAGATCCGGCAGTTGGGAAAGTAAGCACTTGAAATTAAAGAAAGTATTGATCATTGCTGCAGCGGAACAGATGAAGAAAATGACTGAATGTTTACCTAGTATTCGCTCGGTAATGTAAATAACGTCGATCTCAGCCTCTCGGTTCATCTTGACCGACGAAGGCGAGAAAGTGCCGTTCAGGCGAGCGTACAGCCCGAGCGTCTAAAAAAAGATCGGTCGAGATTCGTGACTCACAAGCGGCCTCTTCCCCGGCAAATCGCTCGTTAACTCGCCGACCGAGGGACTCCTTAGTCACAACTAACAACAGTGCCCATCTCTCCCCCGCGCAGACAGTCCAAGGCTGCCCCCGAAGAATGAACGGCAAAATGCCGTCTATAGAGAGAGATTGGTAATAAAATCTGCCACCTACCGTGCTTTGACTGCCCGAACTGTTGGTACCGGTGCTCTGGTAGGTGCCCAGGCCGTTCGTTAATTTCCCGTTCTTCGCTCCCTGCAATCGACGATCAATTGGCCTAATGTGTCGGCGCAATAAAGAGTAAATCCAATTACGACAGTGAAACGTAACAATGTCCGCCGCGATGTGGGAGCAAGCTCGCAAAAATCGGATAGTAAACAAAACAAGCACTAGAAACTAGTGCAGTAAACGACGGACAGGTAGGGAGAAGGGTTAGGGGCGTATGTCGGCGGGGGAGATCGGAGCCGGTCGCTTCCGCTGTTGTTTCCACGGGTCTACGCGCCGCCGACCACCGCCGAAACAACTGCGAAAAATTCTCTCCGCTCCGCCGCCGTCGTCGGACGCTTCGGCAGAACAAAAATAACAGCCGCGCACACCACGAACGGACCGCCACCACTGCCGCCGCCCGATACCGCCCAGTTCGCAGATACGCATCGAAAGCCGGGGGCGAGCGAGCAGTCAGAACCATTTCGCCGATGGCAATTGCCAGTCGTCGGTCGGTAGCTGCGGAATAAATGATCGCAGATCGGCCGACAGCCCCATTGTCGACAGGAACAGAATAAAGAATCAGCACTGTTTTCTCAGCTGATTCGTACCGCCGCCTATCGAAGCCAACGCAACACCGTCCGACGATCGATACCGACGACTTCCGCTAGGTTTCACCTTTCATCCACCGCCACATTTGCCTAACTACGGGGCACTTGGCGGCCGGCGTCCATTGTCCGAGCATGGGAGCAATATTGCGGAAGCAACAGGCGCCACGCACTTATCTTGACCCGATGCGCGCTCACTCAAGCCCGGACGGGGCAATCAACCACCGACTACGTAGCAGCACGGCGCAGAACGATTTGAGCAGCGCACGGCCGGGGCCAGCAGCAGCAACAGCCAGCCGACCGACCTACCAGTCCATCGCTCTACTGAGAACATATGGTTCGAATATCAATGGCTGGGGCGGTGGGACACCACCACAGACATCGTGCGCTGCTTCAGTCGCCCCTTGCAACTATGCAATAAGATTTGGCGGTCCGGCCAGCTGCATCAAAGTGGGCCTCAGGCGATTCCGCTGGGATGGGGCGTTCGTCACACACCGCCACTTGACGTGCGCGCGCGGCGACCAACTGCCAGTCGGCGGACGTGCCCAACGACGCACATCGATCGTCCACCACAAAGCAGCCAAGCCCGGGAATCTCGAGTCAGACCAGCAAGCACAGCAACCTTGAGCTGTCGTCACTCCATCACACCTAATCGAACGCGATCGAAACCACGAGCACGGCGACGCCAGCCATCATCGACGCCTGAGCAGCCATCGCATGAGCGGCGGAATAGTGTAAAACTAGATTGCATGAGCGATAAAGAAGCGAACGATTTTACGAATAGATAGCGTTCAACTGCACGACTACACAGCAGCACGAAGAGGAGCACTACGGCGCTTCCTACCTTTTTCGGCGTTCGGTGGACGTCCGCGGCGCCGTTGCAAATCGTACCGGCAATCTAAAATTAGATGCAATAGAACCACGGCTGACTATACATATGGTGACGTTAAAAAATTGCACCGCATTGCTCGATACAGATGGGCACAGACGAGTGCCGCTGAGCAAATAAACGGACGCGTTTTCATAACAAATATAGGTAGCGTTGATAGATGAGCGTCGCGATGGGAAAAGAGAGGAGGAGGGGCAGACAGAAGATACCTCATAAGCAGAGTTGTCCCGGTCGCGCAGTTTCGCGTAGCATAATGGTACGCACGAAGTGGTGGATGATTTGACCGACGCCATTATAGGCTGTTCAGCAGAGCGCGCTCAAATGACCTCCGAGCCGCGAACGCACAGAATAGGAGCGATGGCGTTGGTAGCAGTCAGTACTGCGTCGGCGTTATGAACGGAGGTGTGTACGTAGTGGCGAGTGCGACGACAAATCGGAGCGGAGCGCGCGGATTTCGGAGAGCGGCGGACGAACGGGAAGCGAGACGGCGACAGTTTGCTCTGGCGGGCGGGCCACGGACGATCGCCGCGAGCGGCCGGCTTCCTCGGCGGCCGCCGTCCACTTCGCAAACACCGACCAGTCGACTGCCACGCGCCGACGCCCGCTTAACGCCTGATTTGATCAAGCCGTCTTTATTGGCTCAAGCCGACCCACTGACGCACAATGGTCGCTGGTCGGCTGCATCGATTGGCCATTTGCTTGGCGCCCGACCGGTCAACGCCCGACCCGTCGCCCTCCGGGACAATGCGCTTAATTCCACCCCCTTAATCATTGAACGCCAAAACGCGCCCCGCCACATCTCCGTCGAGACCAAAACAGCTCGTTCGCAGCTTCGACCGTATGGTCTCACCGCCCCCCGCATTTATCTCAAGCCTTACGGTCCACTTGATCGTGTGCCACGACGAACGGATATGGCGATAGCGGATGTCGACGTCCATTGCGGCGGCTCTCGTCGCAGCGAAAGGCGACACACTCACAACAACACAGCTGAACAAGACGATGCGATGATAAATTAAGGAGCCCTGGGAGGTGGCGGTTAGGTACGTCGCGGTCGGCAGACTTCAAGGACGGTCAGGTCGCGCGCGACGCGCCTATCAATTGCGCGCATCGGGTGGCCAAGGTGGACACGGGCCTAATGAAAACATTACCTACCACCGACCCACGGCCTTGTCCTCGGTCGTCTGTTTGCCGACCCACACAAGTCGCTGTCGTCACACCGACGGTTATACAATGCTCGTCGACTGAGAAGAGATGTCAGACTTTGCGCGTCGTCGTGTGAAAAGCGTTTATGGTGGCCGGGCGTGAAATTGGCCGATGCATCGTCGGCCGAACCAGACCCAGTCGCCTCGTTTCGCGCACTGCGCAGCATATAACAATGATAAGCCGCATCGCGACACCGTCGGTGTCGACAAAAACGCCCAATAAAGACGGACCGGCCTGCATTGTGTAGACGACAACGATGATGACGGAAGCATCGAGTTCACCGTTCGATCGGATTGAAGTCGGGTCAAACATCTGTTCACAACGAACTTGAGCATGGCGATCGACCGTTCGTTCGTCTGCTGCTAGCGGTTCACTCACTGAGTCCGACTAACGGCAGCGAAAGGTTGACGACCAAGTTTCTTTGGGACTTCGACTAGCTGGCGGCGGCGGAAGCTTGCCGAGCGATAAACGCAAGCTCCGATCGGCGAAAAACACCGACCAGTGACGGCCTCGTCTTACGGCCGTCCAATTCCGTTTGAAATGGACCGAAATCGGACAGGAAATGAACAGACGATGAGTGGCTCATTGTCCTTGTTCGCGCGCGCGCTTATTCGATCGCCGTCGAAGCAGCAGTGCAATAGTAGAACGCGCGCGCCGCAATGGGGGTAGTAAGCGGCCGATGCACGCAGCCTGCACGGAACACCCGACTACTATGCCGGCTACTGCCACCACCTGTAGAGCATGCGTTCGATTTCGAACTTTGGAGTTAATTGGAGGTGTCAAAGCAGCAACACAAACAACAAAGGTTACCGACCTGTGCCTGACATCTGCCGTGGCATACAAGTTGACAATCTGAAATGCAAATAACATGATAACAATAGCAGGCGAAGAAGGAGTGGCATGCCGAGACAAAATGAAGCGCGTCCGAAGATGAGCTGCCCGCACACGTCGCAGCCGATGAGCCTGTCGTACTCGCGCGGCGTGAACCGATGTACCTCCCACGCCGCCGCGATCGGGGTTGGCGAGTCGACACGACGGATCTGCAGGTTAATCGGTCGAAATGGGCACTTTGGCGGATGGCCAATGAAAACAGGCCAGCAGTTGATGGAGAAATGGAGAAAGATGGAGAACACGAAGAAACGCACCGGTAGTCTCGAATGGCGACTGCTGCCTTCATTCCAGCTGCCGTAATAACTATCCCGACGGTCAAGCTCACAACGACAGCAACGCCAGCAACGCATTGTGACACAAAAATCTTGTCGGCGAATAGCGCAAAAAGCAGATTTCCGACGGGGTACACCGACAATGTCAAGAAAGCGAATGAGCGGATTATATTAACCGGCTAATCCGACAACCGGTGTTCACATTGCCATCAGACGGGCGCGGAACACTGGGAGCGTAGAGCGTGAAATTCACACCAAGCGAGAGCATACACGGGAGGCATTTTGACGAGCGGCGGCCACGAGCACGAACCGAGCGCGGCCGTCCTGGTCACCGCGCCGCCCGCCGCTTTTATAGGCTGTCTCGACTTTGCGAACGATAGTGTTTGCAAGCTCCGGGCGGCACAGCGCCGCGCACCGCAGTTAGACGCGCAGCAGCTCGAGCAAGCAGCCAGTAATGCAAACTTGACGCATTATTGGCGCGCCTGCTTCTACGGACCATCGGTCGTGCACGGCGGATGCACGAAAAGTGGTCGACTCGGGCGTTGCAAGCGCAGTACCAGTTGTGATCGGAAGCGTCGTAAATCAAGACTCGCACGACCTCAGATGGTTCCAATAGAGCGTGTCATCTCACACGGATGCACGCGCACAATCGAGACGCTGACGATGGCGGCGCATCGTTTCAAGGGGCGGGGGAGGGATGAGCGAAAAAGACGGTGATAACTCGCGTCGGAAGTGGAGGAAGGACGCTCTAGGATCGTTCAGGGCGGCACAACCGCCCGGTCAGTCCAAACGACAACCAGCGCGTGCCAGCCAGGTCGGGTGGTCGGACGGCGCCAATCTTTTTCCCACTCCTCAAGCGCTCGCCTGCTGGCTCCACTCGACCCGCCGCGAGCTGAGGGGCAAGAAAAGCGCATGGCGTTGTTGTCGGCCGGGCAGACACTTACATTACGGTGTCGGTAATGCGTCAATGCCGGAAGAGGGCGTTGTCGGCTTCGCAGATTGGGCAGCGATCGTGCGAGGTTTGTCCGTGTCAGTTCCAGCTTGTCTCTCTCAGTGCGCGGTCGCAGTCGAGCCGACTGCTGCTGCTTCGCGCGAATCGGCAGCGTTTTGGCGCGGTGGTCCGACAGTCCATGGCTGAGCGGCAGTTGAAATTTGACACGCTTGACCGTCCCATTGAGATCGCCGTCGGCGGTCGAAGGCGTCAGAAGTCGCACGGAAGAAGACCGCCGGACCATGGCCGAACAGTCGGCAGACGAAACACTAATCGGATAAAACCGGCGGCTGATGTGTCGGTGCGGTGTCGTTGTGTCGCCGCACAGTTTCGGTTTGATGCGCCCGGGGGACCGCATTGTGGTGCGCGACGGTTGGTGTCGCGTGCAGCGATGCATTTTTCATCGTTCGTCTTTATTCCTATACGATTCGACTCGAATTTCGCTCGTAATTTTGCAGTCTTGTTCGCCCGAGCCAAGGTCATTGCTGCGCGCAACCGCCCTAAAGGGAACGAGTCAATTCAATTATTTACTACTGTGCACTGCACATCCTCCCGACAAACGATGCGTCCAAATCGATACAATAATTTGCCAACTGCGACATTTAATGTGCAACGACGAACAAAACTTGAAACCCATTCCTCAAGAACGCAGAAGTAAAACCAAGTAAACAAGTTTGACAACATCTTCAGTTGACAATGAGGAATGGATCAGTCTGGCACAGCGCACGCTTCCAACAGCGTCGCACTGCGCCAGTCGGAGGTGCGCGCCCTGGCCTGATCGATTACTTGTGTCGCCTCGGCGATCTGGACTGCCACCTTAACGCAAAAAACACTTCCTCCATGAAAACGGACGACCGCGCCGATCGCGCACCTTGTTCGGGTCAAGTCGACCGTCGCGCAGTTGGCGAATGACGTTCGTCTTGAAATCCTGCGATCTGAACTCGTGCAACTCGCTAAGCGTCTCCTGTCTTTGTCGCGAACTCTTCGACGGTGTCACGTCAAAGTCGCGATTCTATACCAAACCAGTACATATTTAGGCAAATAGTTCGCAATGTGTAATAACAAACAAGCAATAGATGAATGGTGCGTTTCGGCTCCGCATCGTCCAATCGCTTCTGTTCCTCCGTAATCGCTAAATCAAACGATTTTGTCACAGATGATTGTCACTTTGATCAAACCATCTAGAGA
>JAQGAX010000602.1:0-15277 GCA_034698105.1 Plectus exinocaudatus
TTGCAGAAGTCGTCGAGGAGATGAGAAGTCGAGCGACGAAGAAGAAGGGGCGAGGCTTCGGTCAAGGTAAGCAGCTGGAAAAATTCAGGAGACTTTAAGTCACTCTGCAAATATGAACTGAACTGGACTTGAAGCTTTCTTACTGATTTTATGATATTCGGCACATAGCCCGCTCGTCCGTCACACCATATTGATTGAAGAATGACAATATTGCAGAGACAGCGACAAAAGGCGATGTCCGCTCGTACGAAGGCATCGATACCGATGAGAACGAAGGACCTGGACCTCAACGATGTTCGTTTTTTGACGTCTGCGTCTGTATTTAATTACTTTACTCGCGTTTATTTAGCGGTGGAAGGATGGATTCTGTTTGTAACGAATGTGCACGAGGAGGCGCAGGAGGAGGACGTATACGACAGATTCGCCGAGTACGGCGAGATCAAGAACATCCACCTCAACCTCGACCGTCGCACCGGCTTCCTTAAGGTTCGCTTCGCACTTTATATGCAGCTCAAATCGCACATTCCAAGAGATGACTTGCAAGAGACGGTGGTTCTCGTTAAATGGCTGCAATCGCGTCGTGACTGTTAGCTTAATGCTGTTATTGACTATTGACTGATTTGATCTGATAATTACTATTTCAATTACCGCAACAGAAAACTTTAGCAAATGGATTCGTCCTTAGTTCAAAACGACTCCTGAAGTCTCTCTTTGTCAGCCTTTATAAGTGAAGCGCTATTGATAATGCCAGCCTCAAATGTCTTGCGATATTCAATGATGTATATTTCTATTGGTTTCAGGGCTACGCACTCGTTGAGTATGAAACACACAAGGACGCGCTGGCTGCTCTGGAAGCGCTGAACAACGCCGAGCTGCTCGGACAACAGATCAACGTCAGCTGGGCGTTCGTGCGCGGACCCGCCAAGGGGTACTACTTGACATTATCCATTTCGGCATACAAATTGTAAATTTCAGCCGTCGTCGCCGTCGAGATGACTGAAAATAAAGTGGAACGGTCGCAGTTGTCTGCTAAATCAGACGAGTTGATCGTCTAATGATCTTTTTCGTTGTTGCGAGCGCTGTCTGGTGTTCCGTGTACTTGACCGTAGTGTTTCGGCAGTTTTCTTGTTTTGAGAGCCATTGGACGTTACACTGCGTTATTCCATTGAAGCCGAGCGCCCGTTCATTTATGTGCTTGTCATTGAATTGTTTGTTTGCGCAGAAAAATGTCAGCAAATTGGGCGATCACTGTCTTATTGATAAGAAACGAAATGAAACGGTAATTACTCCGCTTGGCATTGCGTTGAGTACCTGCAGACATTTCAATTTGTGATTGGTGTGACATTGCAACTCTCGATAGATCAGAAGACTGCTACATCATGCCGAAGCAGCTCGCAGTCTTCGGCACAAATTTTGAGGATCTGAGCGATGAAGAACGTATGTTGTCATTGATTGTTCATAAACAAGTAGGCTGATTTGTCACAGACGGAGCGCATGACGCAAGAGAGCGTATGGCTTTAGTTTGGCATTGCGAAAAGCACTTTGCGTAATATAGTATAGCTGGCCCGATTTTTGCGCATTTGCAGTGTCAAGAGAACTTTATAATGGTTGCAGGCGACTCTGTATCGAAGAAGCCGCTGGCCGTACAGGATCAGGTTGCCACTGATGAGAAAGGCAGACGTCGATTTCATGGCGCATTCACCGGTGGCTTCTCGGCCGGATACTTCAACACTGTCGGCACCAAACATGGTCTGTCGCAGAGCACGACTTGTCGATATTGGTGGGGTGATTTGCCTGGCTTTTTGCAGGATGGGTGCCTCAAACCTTCAAGTCGACTCGCGATGAACGAGCGGAGAAGTTGTCGATTCGCGCTGAAGATTTCATGGACGATGAGGTTTGGGATTTCTGGAGAAGAGATACTTGACGGGTTGATTTGACTACTTTAAGGACATGGGCGAATTTGGCATTGCTCCGCGACTAATCAGAACTGCGCGAGACTTTGTCGACGAGCTCGGACTGTCGACGGCTGGCGAGAAGCGCCGACTGGCCTGGGAGCATTCGGCCGGGACGAGCGGGTTGTCCGCCGAAGCCAATCGCCTTGCAGACCTTATCAAACCCGTCAGGTGTGGCAACGATTTTTTACGATTGATGTCGACATATATGACTGTTGTTACTGGCTCAACTTGTTCAGTGATTCGATCGGTATGCGTTTGCTGAAAAAAATGGGCTGGCGAGCCGGTCAAGGCATTGGACCGAAAATGTCGAAGCGCGCCATAGAGCGACAGAAAGGTATGTTGTTTCGATGACTATTATTGATATTGTGAAGTGTCCCAACTAACAAGGAAGGTCTTGCGTATAGCAAATGAGCAGCGAACGCGCGGCGAAAGAAAAGTGAACGAAACAGCGGTCGCCGAGGCTGACGAGATGGCACCCGGATTTGAATTCGCGCCCGAAGACGTCGATCCGCACTATTTCGTGCACAAGACGGACATGCACGGCCTTGGCTATCAGGGTCTCGAAGCGAGCGCCGTTCTTCAACAGGGCTACGGTGTCAAAACGGCCGCCCTGAAAGGCGATAAGAAGAAAGGCAAAGGAATAACTGGACAAGTACGTTGCACATATTGGTTATATTCTAATTGTTACTTCATCTATATAGAGAACTATTGCTATTCAATATTTTGCTGGAACTTTACTCTTCTTTTAAAAAGAGCTAGTCAATGCGTGTTGTTCTTTTAGGCGTTCGGAGTTGGCGCTTTCGAAGCGGAGGACGCTGACATCTACTCGACTGAAGATCTCAGTCAGTACGACTACACACTGGGCGAATCGTCGTCCAGTTATAGCGAGAAGAAACGTACGTCCTGCATTTCGTTTTGGCTTATTCGTGCCATGTCTTTTGCTTGTGGTTTCAAGCCCTCAATAATTGCTCATACTAATCGTATCCAACATAATAGCATGATTGGCAGTAAAACTAGCTCGAAAAATTAACATCAGTTTCATTCGGCTTTCAATTCTTGTCCCTTTTCAGTTGATAACGACTCCGACTTCCTATTAGCGAAGAATGCTCAAGGGCCACGCAAAATTTTCCCAGCTCCGAAACTGCCCGGCGACTTTACGCCGCAGCATCGGCCGTTGGTGACGCCGGTTAAGCAGATGCCACCGACGATTAGGAAAATCGGCGAACGCCTGACGCCGGTGGAACGGGCGCGACTGCTCGGCGAAGGCGACGTGTCCGTCATGTCGTTGCTGCGCGATGAGGATCGTCGGCGTTTGGAGCGGACGAAAAGTAGATGGGAACCGACCGAAGAATCACCGCTGGCGCGAGGGCGAGAGGAGGCAGAACTCAAGCAGGAACAAAAACAGCCGCTGCCCTTTGCCGATAATCCCACCAAACAAGCGCGCTACAAAGAATATGTCAACTATTTGAAAAGAGGTCAGTTGCTGCTAGATATTTTGGCGTCGATGATATATACTGCAATCTGTGAAAGAATAAATGCCACCGCTCCAGAAACATCACCGACTCTGATCCCCAAACAGTATTCCATCGTGCGGTTATTTTGTTTCTGATTCCGCTGACTTGCTAGCCACCATATCTTCCATGATTCTACTCGTTCGACTTGCAGGACTGAACTACCCGCAGCCGGTCGACACGACCGAATGGGAATGGGAACGCGAGCTGAAGGAGTTCCAGGAGCAGCTGACGCCCGAACTGCGCGCCGTGCTGCCCGAGGTCAAAGCGCGCCTACGACCACTCGCCAATCCGGCCATTGCCACGCCGTTCGCACATTTGCTCAAGTCCAAGTTTACCGCCCCCGCTAGCGCGGACGACGAAATGGCCAAGGTGACCAATAGGTCGACTACGTTGGATTCCTATAGAATCATATCGCATTCGAATCGAAACCGATATTTTCCGCCCATCCCGTTGCGTCGTATGCGCCCTTCCATCCGAAATCCACTTTGATTTCAGTTTTTCGGATCAAATTCGATATTGATTAATTAATTACATCACACTAGTCAAATAACACTTGGCAATTCAAACAACGATGACTGTTTTTAGACGGGTACGCATGATGAGGACAAGCTGCAGGCGGTGCGCATGAAGATGTTCGGGTCGATGACGCGCGAAGGGCACGAATGGCATCCATCATCGCAGCTGTGCAAGCGCTTCAACATCCCCAACCCCTACCCCGAATCGAACATGGAGGGCGTGCCGCACTTCCAGAAGGACGTCAAGAAGGAGTCCATCTACGACCTGAGCTTCTTCCCGACCACGGCGCAGGACGTCGCCAACCGCCGCGCAGTCGACGAACGGATCGCCGGCGCAACGCCCACCGGCACGTCGGGCATCAAAACGGAGCTCGTCGAGGTCGAGGAGCAGAGTAAGCTGGAGGAAGTCGCATCCGGCGAACCAGAACGACCGCCCGTCGACCTCTTCAAGGCAATCTTTGCCAGCGACGATGAAGAAGACGTCGAGAAATCGGATTCGTCCGACGCAGAAGACGCGGCCAGTAATGCCGACGGGCTGAAGGATGGAGTCGGCAGCGCGCTTGGAAGAATACTTGGACCCGCAGGAGCGCCGTCTTCTTCTGCAGTTCGCCCGACCGAACGGATAAAAAAGGAGGCCGAAGAGCCAGTGCTTACTGTGATGGATCTCATTCCGTCGACATCGCCACCGCCGTCAAACAAGCGATCTACTGTTCCGAGAGAAGACCCTTACGGTCCTGCGTTGCCGCCTCGCGCCGATTCGCCAGGTCAGTATTTGCGACAATTCGTTTGTCGCATCTCGCTGATGCAGCGACTGCTATTCATTTTCTATTTTCAGCACTTCCAGTATATTCGGTGATTGCTGAGAATAAGAAGAGAAGCCGGCGGCACAAGGAGAAAAAGAGTAAAAGGCGGCATAAAGAATCATCCAAGTCGAAACACAAGGTATGTTATGGTTCGGTTACAATATCCAACTGCTTCTTTGCGATTTGCAGAAGGAAAAGAAGCCGAAAAAGGAACGACGGAAACATCGATCGAAGAAAAAATCCGATCCAGAGTCACAATCAGGTTCATCGTCGGATTCCAGCGTACAAATTGTAAATTGAGTTCTCATTACGGTGTTGTACGTAGGCTTGATGTTCATGCACTTTTACGACTTCTTGACTGCGATGAAAAGTTTTATTTTCGGCGCAAAAGCGTAATAAAGTATGATTGAATCAGCGTTCCCAAACCGGATTGGCGGCGACGCAATAGTACGTCAGAATGATAAAAATTATTCGGTTAAATGGTTCGAAAAGATACTTTTGTCATCTGCCGCATTAATTAGAATCTACAACACAAATAGCTTCAAAATACGCGCGCGCAAGGCAGATGACAAGAAACTTTTTGAGTGAGTAACTGGCATGATTTGTGAAAATTTTCACGTCAATTCAATCTATGTCTGGTTCGGGAGCCATCGTGGGAGGCGCCTTGGAGTCCGAGCTCGCACCAGATGGAGGTGTCGGATCGTCGGCGTCGTCGCCACCCATGCCCGCCGCGCTCGCCTTCGACTGGATCAGCTGCACGAGCTTCATCACCTGCAAACGGCACATATTCATCAGTCTAATAAGCCCTGCACGCATTGGAGAATCCTTTTAGATAAGGAAGTGAATGTTGACGGCTAAAAAGGATGCAGAGTGAACATCAGGTGGAATCTCTTTTACGCTCATTACCGGCCCCGGAATCTTCCATACGATGTGTGTGCATGCGTTGCGGTTGAATGTCGCCAAGACTTCATTCGCCGAACACATTCCCTCACCTTCGGATTGGTCATATACTTGGCGATCGCACCCGGATTCTGCATGATCTCCATGTACGCTTGCATCACCTCCTGGTCCTGAAACGAAAATCGCTTTCCACACTGGCAACGCAGTACAGTGCAGTCAAATGCCGACCTGGAACAGCGCCATCAGTTCAGGATCGCTGAAAATGCCGGCGAGTTCGGGCGGAATGCCTCCCATTCCTCCAGGCATGCCTCCCATACCGCCCATGCCTCCGGGCATTCCTCCGAAACCCTCTCCATGTTCCTGCAAAAGACCAAATAAATGAAATGCTGCAATAGATGAGAATGCTTGCGGTTTTATTCATTTTCAATTACACGCGAATAAAAATTTGCCTCAATTCAGTTGCGTCGAATGTGGAACGTTCGGTCGGCACAAAGTTTTTACCACACATGTTACAAATGCGATTTCACTACAGAAGAACCCGATGCAGACAATGATTGACTCTCTCTGAGGCACCGCTCAATAAACTCGCGCGTATCAGCTAATTCTTGCTCGCATGTGGAATGCGCCAAGTTCGCGTATGTCTTGAATAGATGATTCGGAAAGATCGCACCCAATGCACGTGCACTCGTTTCTGCCCAGCTCAGAGGGATCACTCGATCGCAGCAACCGTGCGTCTGCAGCACAGGCGTCGTCGCATTTTTAGACTCTCGCAGAACTGTAACTCGATCGGCTATCGGAAAAAAGGTGCTATAAGCGATCACGCCAGCCAGTTTCTGTTCAATGACGTGCGCACTGTAGAGCGCGAGCACACTGCCTTGCGAAAAGCCACCGAGAAACACTCGATTGGATGCAATCGTCGATTGCTGCAGCTCATCATCGATCCACTTGCAAACGAGCCGAGCAGCACTCTCCAATGAGCGAATGTCTCCATCGCCGAGTCGTCCCCGCTCGGCCACGTCAAACCACGACCGCATCAGCCGACCGCCGTTGAGCGCAACAGGGCGCTCGTTTGCAGTGGGACAGACAATCTTCAAGCCGTTGACTTTGCGCATTTCGGGTCCGAGCACCGCCGTCCACTGCTTGCCAGTGTCCCCGATTCCGTGGAAGAAGAATAGAGTCGCCCGGTGCTCGCCCACAGCTTCGATTTCGTCCATGGCCGTTGTCATTTTTGCGACAAGCAATAAACATCTTCCATACGATCCAATCCGATCCATGTCAGCAAACTATTCGAATGACTACACGATTCGAAATCGATTTTGATTGGGGAAAATGAGTGGTGCATAATTCAGGGGGCGTATGGATTGCAGATCTGATCGGATGAAAGATGCTCACACCACCGACGGATATTCTTCACGTTGAACAGTGCGCAGAAACGTCGCGCACTCGAAGACGACACAACCACGCACAAAGTGGCTCTGTTACAACCAGCGTACGCGCGAAAAGACCCGCACGATCGCATGCAAACGGGCAGAACTGTCCTACCTTGTCGCGTTTGTCCTGTTCTTCTTGGGCCTTGCGACGTTCCTCCTGCGCGCGCTGAATGCGCGCCTTCTTCTCGCGCAGGAGCTTCTCCTCGGCAATGCGCTCCTTGTTCCGCTGATGTTCGAGAATTTTCTTGGCCTGCAATGATGACGTGTTACCATCTGGCATTTACTCAAAAATAGATCAAATTGACCGTACAGTGTATCACCAATATTTATTCTTCACATAAAGTCCGCCTGTCCGCCTACCTAGCAAATTAAAAGAACCCAGGCAGTGGCATTTTCGTTCCTCTTCGAGGTGTGTTTGTCTATTCTGAATAACTCTCAATAGCAACGTCGCTAACTACCAATGCCGCCGACGCTCTCACAACAATACTTCAGTCTACTTGGCACCGTTGATGAATCAACAACAACAGAAAGGGCAAAGCAAACAAAGATGACTGATGGTAGAAGTCAGCGTGGTGTGAAATAAAGATCAAGTTTGTTAGAAGATGCGCCACGAATTCAGTATGTAATGAAAGAGAAGGCCTGAGACACCTCGCTACACCTCGCCTTGCTGTTGCTTGCAGAAGTTGAAAAGAGCTAACGTAAACGACAACTTGTTGACAGCTAGCAGAAAGTACGACGAATGATAAAAACGAGACGAAGTGCTCAACAGAGCGATTCAATAGCTGTTCAGAAATGCGCCTTAAATTCGTCTCAATTGATCCGTGCACACGTTAAGGCCCACCACTTCTGCTGGTGTCATGTTAATGTTGTAATGCGTTTGCGTATCCGCTGGCGTCATCGGCGCTTCGAAGCAGCAGCGGCAGCAGACGCAGGTTCAGTGGCAGAGCACAATAGGTTTTAGTATCCAGTCGAGTGCGTCTGCCGAGGGGCGGGTGCGAAACGGCGCTAAACGTGGGACACGAAGAGAAGCCGGGAGGGCCGGTTCAAAGTGTGCGCACACACGACGAAGCAGCGAAAACTTAGCACAGGCGCGCGCCGCTCGCGTTGCTCTAGCGGTCGACGGCCACCGACACTCTTCGCCCGGGAAGCGACCGCGCCGAGTCGGCCGTCGGCGCTTCCTGTCGTCGTCGACGTCGTTGGCACTTCGAATATGCGCCTATCGTCGCATAGCCGTCGACACGCCAGCGAGCAGTAAAGGTGACTGACGCTGAACCACGCGACCATCGCTCACCCATCATTCACACCTCCCCTTCTGCTTCACCCCATCCCTCAGCGTCCGTCGTTCGTCCTCCCCGGCGAACGGCCCCAACGACCGAGCGGCGTCAGTAGCGGATAGGGCGTGCGTCCCGGACTCGCAGCAAGAGTCCGCGCCGCCCGTGCGCGAACCGACTGACGACATGGCGACCAATCGGTGGTGGTCGATGTCGTTGTTGCTCGTGCAACTGCTGCTCTGCTGGTCGGCGCTCACTATCGACGAAACGGTGACAACCGCGAGCCAAGGCGAAGATAACGGTAACGATAATCACTAATCTTATCACAAATTACGAACCTGTGGGTCTATAACCTCTGTCTGTGCAAAGATGAGATATATAGTGCACCTTGCGCTCAAAACAGCCATCACTCAGCAACCAAAATGAAATGAGGCAGCTGAGGTGTAACTGAATTGCTCAGGGTATCGGTGAACGCACTTCAAGCGCGCAGGAACAATGGACGCGGAGCGCCTGAAGCTATATCAGTTACCACTGCGCCCCTTCCATCGGCAGGCCTATAGCGATTCCTTCACTTAGAAACGGTCTCACTCGGTGTAGCTCATCTACTCCACCATTTCTCCCATTGCCAGGCGCCGTGGCATCATGGCGCAAACATGCCGCGACAAGACAACACTTGGCTGCGTTTCAGATCACCGTGTGTTCAATCGCGACCAGATCCTCTACCCGACGACGGCCGAGGACCTCTCGAACGCGGCTGACGACCAAAGAGTGCTCCAGCTGCTCGCTACCATCTACGCAAGCAGCATCCGACCCGCTGAGCGCCAATCGCATTACACCAGTCTTGGCATCGGCCGATCAACGCTCACAGGTACTTGCACTGCACCACCGGTGTAACACATAACCACAACACTATACGTTAACATTTGCAGAAACGACTATTTTGGCGAAACCTAATGTCTTACTGGTAGGCCCGTGGAGCAGTGGCAAAACTACAACGATTAACTATTTGCTCGGCGGCCACAATAATGATAGATTGCCAAGCGGTGAGTTACAAGGAAATTAGCGTAAATTGATAAAAATGGCGCTGCATCAAACCGAAAATCACACCGGGTGAAAATTTTCAGTGTAATAGAGCGATAAAACGAATATGATGGAAAACACTACATCAGTCTGAATGTAATGTAGATTGAGGTTAATTGATTCAGAAATTAAAATCCAAACAATATGATAATGAGCAACACCGCTCATAATGAAATACTTTTAGGCGCAGAGCCGACAACTTCTCATTTCACCGTAATCAACTACGGAGAACGAGCAGGCCAGACCGACGGTCCAATCTTGGCAGCAGACCCCGCGCACCCGCTAACTCAACTCGAACAGCTCGGTCAACGTGCTCTCCAGCACGTCACCGAACTGCAGCTGACGCATCGTCTGCTGGCCAATCTGACGCTCGTCGACACACCTGGCATGTTCGAAAACCAGGCGCAACGCGAGCGCGGCTACCCGTACGACGCCGTGCTCGGCTGGTTCGCCGACCGCGCCGACCTCATCGTCGTCATGTTCGACCCGGCGCGAGTCGAGATCGGTCACGAGATGACGCAGCTGTTCGGGCGGCTCGGCGGCCGGCACGCCTCGGTGCGCATCGTGCTCAACAAGGCGGACTCGATCGACGAAGAGCAGCTAATGCGCGTCTACGGCGCGCTGCTCTGGTCGCTGTCGCCGCTGGTGAACGCGACCGAGCCACCGCGGGTTTACCTCAGTTCGCTCTGGTCGCGGCCGCACCGCGGCCAGCCCGCCTTCAAACGACTGCTCGAGCTCGACGAGCACGCGCTGCTCAACGATATCCGATTTACAATCGAAGACGGCGTACGTAACAAAATCGCTCTAGTGCGACAGCAAGCGCTGCGTGTACGAATGCATTACATCATGGTTGACGCGATTGTTGAAGCCTACCGCCGATATAAAGGCACGAACGAACAACAAAACCGTCAGCTATTGGCCGATATGATTGCCAATCCAACGAAGTACGGCATCCTGAAGGCGGCGATGGCAAGGGCCAACGGACTTTACGAAGCGCCAGACGCCAGTGAGTACAGCACCTACTTCAGGGCGATTTCCATTGACGACCACCTTACCACGGATGAATTGTGCGCAAAAGACCGCCACTGTGCTTTCCTAGAGCTGCAAGGCGCCATCGACATTCGCCTAACCGATCTTATCCGAGGGTACAAAGCGGGCAAAAAGATCGCTGTGAGCAGTGATAGCGACGAACTAACTGATGGCGAAAATGATAATGAAGACGTCGCTGAAGCGTTGCCATCAAACACCGAAGCAGTTGCAGAAGTGTCAGTTCAGCCAGCAGACACTGATGAGCCGCAAGAAGAAACTGATGCTCATAGCCACCAGGAACATGAGATTGACAACGACGAAAATGCGTCGTCAAATACGGATGGAAGTTCTGGCAATAAAACTGAAGATGAATGGACATCAGAAAAGAACGCCTACACTCCGGAAAAACCCAGCGGTTACGTCAGAGAGGCGTCCGGTTCATTTTTGTTTGCCGAAGCGGCGGCGTCCGACCCGACAAGAGATCGAAAGAAAAAGCGCCAAGACAAAGAGTCAGAAGAAGAAGAGATAGAGGCTGACTCCGATGATAAACATGAAGTGTCCGACAAGCTCAGATGTCACTATCGGAAATCGTGCTACTCAACGGGGGAAGTACCAAAACTGCGGCCACACGTATTCGGCGATCCGATTTTCGTTAAAGCGCAGGAGGAACCCGAGAAAAAGGAGGAGGAAGAAGATGAAGAGCAGTCTGAGAAGCAAATGAAACTGCGCTGTCACTACCGCAAATCATGCTATGAGACGGGCGCAGTGCCCGATCTATCTTCGAAACCGCCAGTGCCGGTCAAGCACGTCGAACCCGACATAGAAGATCATCCCACGCAATCGCTCGAGGCGCGCTGTCGCTATCGCAAGTCATGCTATGAAACTGGTAAATTGCCCGAAGAGCTCGAAGCAGCTTCAGTGCCAGAAAAGAAAGAAAAAGAAGGCCACCATAAGAAAGAAAAGCACTCAAAAGATAAACATGACAAACAGTCGGCGCCCAAAGCGGCTGGGCATTCTGATTCGGAGTCGACCCGGTCTAAGAAGCACCATAAGTCCCACCGAACAGAGCAGCCGAAGACAAAGAAGCGCGATGAGCAACGCAACGAGAAGCGATCGGCCGTCAAAGAACCCGAGTTGGTCGAGGTGGCCACACTACCGGCCAATGTAATGAAGCTGCAGTGCAGATATCGTTACTCATGCTACCGCACCGGCGTCATCGCTGAAAACGTTGCCAATGCAGAAGCTGATGAAGTTGACACTTCCGCCACCGATGCGCACGATGAAGAGCTGGACGAAGACGAGATCAAACTGCGCTGTCGCTATCGCAAGTCATGCTACGGATCGTACGGCTTGGACGTGAAACTGGACGACACAGACTACGAACAAGTTGCCGAGCACGAGACGGTAGTACTAGAAGAAGCACAGAAGGCCAGACTGCAATTGGTGGCGAAATGGATCCTTCATACTTTGAAAGAGGCAGAGGCCGAAGCTCAGGAGAGGCCGAGGCCGGTTGCGACAGCAACGCCAATCACCGAATTGAATGAAAAGTTGGACGCAAAGATTCGCTGCCGCTATCGCAAGTCGTGCTACGAAACCGGTGTTGCGCCTCAATTGGAACCACAAATAACCCTCATCCCTTCGTTTGAAATACCCGACGATAGGAAAGACGATGAAGAGACGGAAGAGGACGAAATTGACGTGAAACTGCGTTGCCGATACCGCAAATCCTGCTATGAGACCGGAATTCTACCCGATCTGGGCAAGGAAGCTGCAGAAGCGGCAGCAGTAAAGCAAGCGCAAGCAGAAGAAGAGGCTGCAGCTTTAGTCAATCATTACACGACACCGCAATTGCGCTGCCGCTATCGAAAGTCATGCTACGAAACTGGCGAACTGCCAGAGAAGTTTTTCGCCGCTCCTGAACCCGAGAAAGAAGAAGACAGCATCGCCGATCGTATTTTTACCGAAGCAATTCCAACGACTATTACCAACGTTAAACTGTTCTGTCGGTATCGTAAATCGTGCTACCAACGCGCGGCCGAGATGCAGCTGCTGCAACCAGAAGAGCAGGCTAAATTGCCTGAAAAAGGGAGCAATCCGTCCGATGACGACGAAGAACAAGATCCAGCAGAGCTCAAGCCGTGCAAACCCTACCAGCGAAAGAACTGCATCAAAGTCGAAGAGGTGGAGAATACCGAACCGACCGTTGAATCAGAGGTCGATGAATCAGAGTCAGAAGTCAAAGAGCTCAAACCGTGCAAACCCTATCAGCGAAAAAACTGCATTAAAGTTGATGAAAACGAGGCTGCTGAAGCACCGAGAGTAGTTGTGGCGGCGAACGTTGAAACGGAGGATAGCAGTGAGGAAGAAGAGAACGCTGATAGTGGCGAGGAGCAACCATCGATTCACAGCCCTGATCAAAATGAAAGCGATGAACAGGAAAGTGGAGAAGGTAAAGATGAGCAGGAGGACGAAGACAAGAGCAAAGAATCAGATGGTGACATAGAAGTCGATGATGATGCGCAGAAAGAAGAAAAAGATGGCGAGAGTGGTGAAGGTGCAGGTGAAAGCGAAGAAGAGGAAGAGGAAAAAGAAGAGACGGTGGAAGAACCGGAGTCAGAGCTACTCGTTGTTCCGATTCCAAAAAGCGAAAAGAATGAAGAGACTGCGCCAAAAGAAAAACCGAAAGCAAAGCCTGTCGTCAGTGATTTCGTCAAGCACTCGAAAGGATATGAGGAGGAAAAGGAAGAAGTTCAGGTCCATCCCGGAACTAAACGCGATGCTTCCATGAAACTGGCGTGCAAGTACAAAATTTCATGCTACAAAAAAGCAGGCATCGATTACAAAAAGACGGAAAAAGATACGCTTCCAGCTGAGGCCAGCCGCAGCCACGTCGCTCAACTACTGATCAGTGAAGAAGAGGCGGACAAAATGAAAGCCGCAATTGTCCTCGGTCAGTTGGCCAGGGATCAGGCAACTCGAAGAACTAAGTGCCACTATAGGAAGTCCTGTTACGAAACGGGAATTGTTACCGAACCAGATGCGGATAAGGCTGCAGAAGAAAAGGCAGTCCGGAATGTACTAGAAGAGCTGGAAGACACAGAAGACGAAGATGAAAACAAACTGCTTATCAAACTGCGCTGCCATTACAGAAAGTCTTGTTACGAGACGGGCATTATTCCCGATCTGACTCCACCTGAACCACTGCTCAAAACCAATCAACAGCTCATCGTTGAGTCCGGAGATCCCACCGTGGAACTCAAATGCAAGTATCGCAAATCGTGCTACGAAAGCGGCGGACAAGTACCCGCCTCCATCCCAAGCAAAACGGACTTCACTGCACCGCCGCCGACGACCGATTTTACGCCCTCCATGCGACCGAAAACAGTCAACGACATGAAACTGCTCTGTCATTATCGGAAGTCGTGCTATGATAAGTTCGATCTGGAAGAAGACGACGATAGCAAATCGGTCGACGAACAGGCGGACAAAAAGAGTCCGCCGCATCCGTCCGCTACGCCAAAGGAAGCTGGAGGGGAAACTGCGGCGCCAAACGCCGCAGCCGACGAAATCGGCCAATGTACTAAACCCTACCAAAAGTCGTGCCAACAAGCATCGGTAAAATCGACGCCCGAACAAAAAACTGTCTCGCCCGCCGCTGCAAAGAGCGCGGCGCCGATATTGGTGGACGCCGACGGAGGTAGGTGTCACAAATTCCGATATCGGCTATCATGTCGAGAGCAGCTGGGATTGCCGCCAAAAGAGAAGGTGCCCATTGGACCTAACGGCAAGAAACTGTGTCGCAAGAAGCCCAAGTCGTCGTGACCTCATCTGCATACCGTTTTTCTCCAGCGCAAATTTGTCAGGGACGGCTCCATCCTCCGCGCCAATTATCCGTCCGCCGTCCCGACACTTCCCGGTTGTTCTTATTGCGATGTGATGACACTCATTTCTGTACAAAAGTATCGTTTGGGGTGCCAATTGAGCGCTCTAATCCATCCCTCCATCCCCAACGAGTACTTTTCTCGTGTTCTAGTCGGCGCCGCTAGATTGCAAAGGCGATGCCATACTACCCTATCCGACCAGTGTTTCAGCTGGATGAGACGCGAATTAGAATATTTGTCTGACTAATTCTCTCTGTAACCTGCGGGTGACTATCGTAATGTGTTTAAAGTTTGTATCATAATAAAAAGTTCTAATGAATCAAGTGAGAACTGCAACGATAGTAACAATTCGCATGCACTTATGGGCTTTCCAAATGTGTGCTATGTTCGCCGACTACCAGTCTTGCGCGAAATGGAAACGAGGATACTTACGTTTGGCTCGACCTCCTTGAGCCACTCGTTGGCGACGTCATCGTAGTCGAGCTTGCACGCCACAGCCAAATCCTTGTGCGCCTCCAGCCACTCGCCCAGAAGTCTGCAATCGCAACAATCGGTAATGATTCGTCAACAATGAAACTGCACATCTTCAAATCAGAAAACCACATCTCTCTGTCAAGATCTAGCGACGAACAGTGCTCATAAAAAATCAAGCAAACGTGCATTATACTGTACTGCAATAAATAGGAACAGCATATCGCTGGCTTATAGGTCCAATGCAAAAGCTTCCTTAGCCTTGTTCAATCCAGTCATAAAAGGTACAACCATACACCACTCGCTACTGACCTGTGTGCGCGCCCGCGAAACTTGTAACCTTGCGCGGAGTCTGGGTTGATGCTGATCGCCTTGTCGCAATCGCGAATGGCGTTGACCGGTTTGTTCAGTTTGAGCAGTGCACTAAA
>JAQGAX010000603.1:0-15274 GCA_034698105.1 Plectus exinocaudatus
TCGCCAGGCCAATTTTCGGCCTCCGAAAAACACTGTACTCCCCCCTTCTCATTGAAAATTTTCTCATAACCCCCCCCAACCCATTTTGTCAAATCCTATCGGACCCCTTGGGGGGTTATATAACCCCCCCATAACCCCCCACGCCCTTGTCTGGTGAGGACAGAACAGTAATGTCGATCGCTTTCTCGAGGCCCCAACAAGACCCGGGATTTCCCGGTTTTGGAAAATCCCAAAAATTCCCGGTCTCAAAAATACCAGGTTTGACCGAAAAATACTCGAGATGTCCTGATTTTGATCAATCTCGGTAAATCCCGTATAAATATATACTGTATATATATGCCGCGAAGTGGTGCTATAACAAGCGCCTTTTTTAAAAGGTGAACAGAGTCCGTTCAATCTGAAATTTGTGAAATGAATGATTGCCTTACTCATTCCTGCTTTGGCACCTGCGAACAAGCCGAACTTTTCCTTGCCCCAGCAAAACGGTTCGCCAACCAAGTAGGCGCCGATGATTTCTGAAAACCGACGATCTTATTGAAATGTGATTGAGTAATATAATTAGCATCTCACTGGTTAACAGAGCATATAGTCTTTAGGGTGGGCAGGAGCGAAGCCAGGTATGCTCTGGCGGCACAGCCCCCAGTATTTTAGACTTTCAATGGGACCAGTAACAGGTATCGAAAGTTGGGGTTCAGGAAAAATTGCATAACAAAGGACAAAATTACCATATTCATGCAAGAAACATTGGAATACAAAAATTTGAATTCAAAGTCAATAGTTCAGAAGTTTGAAAATATTTCCCAGAAAACATTTTCAAAGTTTTTCGGCCGATTCCCATAGGGTCCAGGTTGTTTCTCGAGTTGGGGTTGGGAGAGAGATGAATTCGATTTTTTCTGTTCAGTGTTCATTGAATGAAGGAAGCGGCAAAAGTCAAATGAAGAACATGAGACTCGAACCCACGACCATCAGTATAGTATCACTCTTACTCTACCGACTGCTCTATTTCGCTAAAAACGTACCGTCTTCGTCTTGGATGACCGCGTTGACTAAAAAGATTGCCACACACATGGCGATCAGCATGCCTCGTTTATTGCCCTCTCTTTTCCGTGCGACAGCGACGAAAACGCTGCCTGTATCTTTCAAAAACGTCATGAACCCATCCGCAGCTTTGGAGCAACAGCCAGTTTCGGATGACGTAACTTTTGCGTTCTGTTCTGCTTGAGCTTCAGGGGGTCCGTTCGGGAGCAGAATCAGTGCACAGACGAGCCCCGCTACCGCGCAGGCGATGGAAACGGCGCAGGGCCAGATGGACGGCAGCCCGGACATGGCCGCTTCAACGAAGCCACCCACCATAGAGGCAATGCTCATCGCAGCGTTGGCGGCAATCTGCAATATAAAATTCATGTTGACTGCCGAGTACAGTGAGACCTCGGGCTAAATATATAGATTTCTCGAAAGCCTGTGAGTAAGTAGATTAATCCAGGATCCAAAATTCAGGATCTTTTCAAGGCTAAGCCTTAGCCTCTGTGTGGGGGCAAATCTTGGGGGTACTTGGTGGGAAGCGCAGCCCCTCGGTTTCCTGCTTATTTTTGCCTGATTTTTCAAATTTCGCTCGATTAGCAGGGGGCTTCAGCTAGTCCTTTCTCGGATTGGGGGACCTAAAGCCCCTACAAAGTCCTCCACTTACATGTATTACATATATTCCTCAACCAACGGGCAATGCCCCCTAGGCCCAAACTGGTTCCTTGTCTGATACTCACCAATCTGACGGGTAGCAAGCTTTTATCCTTTGTCGTATCGCCGATATGTGTGAAGCCGTTCAGCCCAGCGATGGTGACGTTGCCGGTGACACCGGAGATGAAAGAAGTAATTATCAGCACCCAAAGTGGAGCGTCAACGCTGCTGAAGGTGAGTAGGGCACCGACAGCGTTAATACCGGTGCTCACTGCTCCAATCAGAATGAATGGCTTCCGACCGACTTTCTGCGAGTAGGCGCCTGAATATCAGGGGTAAACATCAGAGTTGGCAGCAACATCGTTGAGATGAACAATAGAGCATTGGGTCAGATGCATGGGGAGGTAGAATTTTTCAGAAATTTGAGTGCGATTTTTGATTTTTGCAACCAAAATTTAATTTGTTACAGCAAAGTTTAAATTTCTCCTGAATTTTTGCCCGTTTTTTAAGGTCTTGCTTGACTTTCAAATTTTCCAGCGAGTCACGTTGCTTTTGTGAAGCTTAAATTGCGTTATCGTCACAAGAAAGAGTAACTATGCTGGTCAGTGCGGATGATGCCATAATTTGTTTCTTTGATACTCTATCGTATTACTTATGTGTTGTAACTTTGGGCTAGTCGCTCATCCCTTAACGGGCCTAGACTCTGCCTAGCATTATGCTGAATAAACAAACAAACAGACAAACATACCAGCCCAAATGCTCGTTACGAAAGTAGGCAGGGTGGAGCATGCGTGAATGATGACCGTCCAAATGATCAGGTGGTGCTTGTAGATAACGTCTGCTTCTTTGTCCGTCGAGCCGGCCGGAATCTCGTCGGCGTATATCTCCTTCATCTTGCGGAACAGTTCAGAGTTCATCAGGGCGTTAATGATCGCCGCCGAGAACTGAAGGAAGAAGAGTGTCGGCTCTACCGACACCCATTTCGTGAACGTCGCCCAGAAGTGATTCGGCATTTTCTTGTATTTCGTTCTTTATGAGTTGATGAATCTAGAATAAACATGAAAAGTGCTATGTCGAAATGCCAGCATGCCACAATGAATTCAGTATAGTTGGAGACGAAGGGCCAGTTTTGATAACGATTTACTCGATGCACCGATTCCTTTAGGGATGGATGAGGAGGACCAGTACCGGTGCCTACGTGTTGACCCTGAATCATTTATTTATACTTCACTGTAATTTGCATCGCTACCAAACCTGATATAATAAGCTTAGAATGTTTGTGGACTGGTCCATTAATACCTAGACTGATCCATCTATGGATTACTATCTGTCTGACGGTAGTGGTTTGAAGGGATGCTTAAAAAATGTAGTCAAAAGGAGCGCTCATGAAAAGTTCGTGAGGCCACGCAGACTTATCCGTCTCACCCAACTACCTCTTATATAGAGACATTGTCGATAGGTGACGCGGCTAATAAAACAACATTTCAGCAGGTTCACCATAATACTCTGCACTTGTCAGCGGCTTGAGTCATAATAGGAGGATTAGATCGCAATATAGTGGTTCGGTGTGCAAACACGCAAACATCAAGTGCATCAGCTATGTCAGTGCCTAAAGATCACCAGCTGTCTCTCTAGCTGTTAGTGCAGTGAGCATGACGGGCAACGATCACTGTCTTACTTGCCTAACAGAGCGGTGAAGGCACTTTGCTCCTCCTCATCGAACAATGTGTGAGCGTGAAACTCTAAAGATATCCACGCTGCGTGTGAATGTTGTTGGCATTGAGGATGACTCGCATGCCCTTGATAAAACATGCAAACATCAAGCGCATATGATCGCTGTGTCAGAAGCAATGACGTAGTTCGTCGATCACAGTGCAGCAATTCGTCGACAAAGAAAGAAGGCTGTGTCGCTTTCTGTTCATCGGCCTGCAGACATGCAGAATAACAAACGCAATCGGTGTCTGTCTGGAGCTAGCTATGCTTGAATCATGTCACGTTTAGTGAGCAGTTGCGGTTATCATCTCAAGGCGGTACAACATAATATCGAAGTGTGCTCATTATTCAAGCAGTATAAAAAATGTATCATTTTTTGCATCTCTTCTACTTTCTCATGCTGGTGTTGAACTTTTCTGTGGAATTTATACGTTTTTCTTCCATCGGTACTATATATGCAGTGTCTTTGAGAGACTATTCTGCCATGATCATTTAATGACTTGACGGAGATGAGACAGCAGGGATAAAAATCAAAAGATAAAATATAAAGAGTAATAAAAAGCAAGTGTGATAAAGACTCGCTATCAACTACAACAAAATATGTGTGAGATGTGGTATTTGAAGAAGAGAATACTTCTGAGACCGTTCGATATGTTCCATGGCTTATTTGCCTGCAAGGTCGCATTACTTCAAAATAAATCTGATTGCAATGCTGCATACCTGGCTGCTGCGGACGTGGGTTGCTGTTGCCGCCGGCGGGAACTAAAAGAACGTTAAATTACTAATTACTATAAATAATTCCTATAAACAAATTAAATAAATTATTATTTATACTTGTCAAGTACAACTTTTCGCTTTTATCTGCAAGACTAGCGCTGCCCCATTCATACGCGAGTAGAAATAGAAATAACTTTCTAGCGACGAGCGCTCCCACGCGCAGTTTCCAAGGTCAAAAGGCAAAAACAGTTAGGAAAAGCAGTTGCCAGTGGTTGAGAGGTTAATTTGGCTGGTTAGTCCTTAAGAACGGAGTGGGAAGGACCACTCATTTCTGTGAAGTTATGATCATTCACGCATGAATGCAACAGTGGCAGGCAAGACGTTACCGTACCCTTGTTCGGTCGCACTAAATTCGAGGTGCTTGGTAGACTGACAGAGACTGAAGCAGTATCATGATCATCTTTTGTTCTTACAGCTTCATATTACCCGGTTTCACAGGTGGTGAGTCCGCGTTCGCAGCTGTAATCACTAACATCAGGAGACACGCAACGATCAGCATCTTCATTTTAAAAGCAGGCAGCGAGATAATTTAACAGTGAGACTTGGATGATGCAAGAAACTGAGCGCCTGCAACTTGACTCGCTACTTATACGCGATTCGCCGTGTTTGTTGTTTGTTCGTTCTTGCTACCGATTCACCTCGCGCTCCCCTTGCGGCCTTGTATTGACTGGTTCTCCAGTTTTATATACTCTCTTACGCGAGTTTTATTAGTACAAATTCGTGATGCAGTGTCGTGATCTCTTCAAGATCAAATTTCGGTTCATTTTTTGATCTTGAAATCGAACGTTAACCAGGACACATTTGATTTGTCCTTCGGGAACGCAAGAGCAGCATGCAAATGACGTGTTTTTACATTCATTGTGCACAATGCAGCACTGCATGTGAAGTTGCGTTTGAACAAACACGCTAGCCGTAAGCATATTTCGGCGAGTGAAATAATGACAGTGCATATGAAATTTTGGTCAACATTTCGCAATTTAAAAAAAGAAAATTGTGGAAAATGTGCAGTTTATCAAATTTTAATGTACGCGATGTATCGACGCGCTGTACAATTTGAACTACGTAGGGGGACTACGAAGTTTCGTTTTATTGAAGAAACAAATTAGTCGATAAATCGATCAAGAAAGAAATGCACAAGAATATACAAAATCAGATCTTGATCGCATACAGCGTGCGGCAATGACAATTATTGACAGACAAATTCAACAATCGCAGATTATTATCGTCATGATACCTGATCTACTTTGCAAACAGTATGCATTGAGCGCCTTATCGATATCCACGACTTGTTCGTACCCAATTAAATCGCGGTGGGACCCAGTTTGCAATGAATTCAAACATATCCAGTGTCATCGTTGCAGGCCGCAAATATGACGCCAAATGATTACTGTATGCAGCATAAATGAAGTTGAAGGACGGTTCTATTCACGGTGACGTTATTGCATCAACATCCTTGCTTTTCTTAGTTTCAATTTCCCGTCTCATTTCTCGTTTCCAAAAAATGCGTGTTATCATGACAACGAGAATGCCGAGGAGACAGAGGACGACCATCGCCGCCCAGATGACCCAGGGTAGTGTCTTGAACGTCGCGTCGTAGAGAGGAAGTAAGCCAAATATTGCCAAAAAGTAGGAAAATCCACTGGTCATTGCGATGAACGTATAGATTTTACCAATCTCATGTGGCTCGATCAGCGAATCACAGAATGAGATCACGCCTGAAAACGAGCAAATCGGACGTTTTATCGCATTGCCAAAGAAGCATAACAGGTTTCTGATGAAAAATTAGTAATGCAGAATGGAACATCCATGGTTGGTATCTGTTTGTCAGGCATTTTGGTGTGACCTAGTAAAGGTGAATAAGGACGTACTAATGTCACAACTATAACTAAATAACAAGTAGTTTAGTTATTAAATAACTAATTTAACTGAACTACAGTAGTACTAAGTACTTATTTAGTAATTACTGCTCACTAAATAAATAGAAAACGCTCAGCTTATGCAACACTGCATGTGAGGTTGCGTTTGGACAAACATGCAAGCAGTCAACAGATTTCGGAGAGTGAAATAATGACAGTGCATATGAAATTTGAATATCAGTTAACAATTTAAAAAAAAGAAAATTGTGGAGAATAGTTTATCAAATTTTAATGTACGCGATGTATCGATGCGCTGAACAATTTCAATGTTATGCTAAATAAGAGATGATACCTACCGGACAAAACCTGCAGCCGGCAGCATCCAACCACGGCGCCCATGTAGAACAGCCAATCAGTTTGGACGGTGCCAAAGACGGCCGCCTGCGCGATGCAGGAAGCAATCCCGACAGTGATCAAAATTGCATCGTCCAGCTTCAGCCATTTCTTCAGAACGTACGCAACGAACAGACTGCCGATGCTCTCTGAATAGAAAATAAGAATGTGAAAGATCAATCTCAAATTAAGCGCTAAACAAAGAGAAGAAGGGAAGTGTAAAGAAGTTAGGTGTACCACTGCAATATAGGTTTGAAACTTTTCTGTTCGCAATTTGGGTGCCAGAGATATTTATACCATGCCGTGATAGAAAGGCAAAATTAAGTAGAGCGTTTCCGAACCAATTTGGGGTGCACATACCCCTAGATCTTAGTGAATGCATTCCCCTCTGACGGCGCCGGCAATTCAGTTGCAGCACTTGAAATGGATTTTCAGACTTACTCATTCCTGCTTTGACTCCTGCGAACAAGCCGAACTTTTCCTTGCCCCAGCAGAACGGCTCGCCAACCAAGTAAGTTCCGATGACGACTGAAAAAGTCACGTCATGTGATCAAATGTCACTGAGTAACAAAGTACTATTGAATAATTAACTGGATAACTGAGAACATAATCTTTAGGTTGGCTCAATTTGATTCCTTTCAGTTTAATGTTCAACGAATGAACGAAACAGCAAAAATCATATGAACAACATGAGTCTCGAATCCACGACCATCGGAATAGAATAGCGCTCACTTCACCGATTGCTCTATTTTATCAAAAAAAAACTCACTGTCTTCGTCGTCGATGACGGCGACGACCAAAAACATCGTGACACACGTGGCGATCAACATTCCACGCTTATTCCCTTCTCGTTTCCTTGCCAAGGCGACGAAAACGCTGGCAGTGTCTTTAAGAAACGACATGAATCCACTCGTCGCTTTGGAGCAGCAGCCTGTTTCAAATGGCACCAATTCCGCGCTCTTTTCTTCTTGAGCTTCAGGGGGTCCGCTGGGGACCAGAATCAGTGCAAAGACGAGTCCCGCTGCCGCGCAAGCGATGGCAAGGGCACACGGCCAGTTAGACGACAAGCCAGACATTGCTGCTTCGATAAAGCCGCCCGCCATCGATGCTAAACTCATCGTGGCGTTAAGGGCTACCTGCAATGTCAAAATCAAAATGAACAAATTGATGAGCGATTGCGACGAGATTTTGAGCTGAATTTCGAATAATCGACGGCCTGAGAGCTAATCTACTGAGCCAAGGTCCTCTCAGAGCTAAGCCTAAGCCTATCCCCTGTCAAATCGGAAACATATCAGCGCACTGAAATGCGATCACTTTGTATGTCATTTATTATGGGGGTATTTAGAGCGATTCTGCTTTACTACATCTATGAGAACTATTTATTAAAGCAGCGTTGTTGCTTGCACTGAAATACAAATCAGCAGCAAAATCAATACTTTTTCTTGCATGCATAATTTCGCTGCTTGATAGGGATCGAAGCGTGCTGCTAACTTGCAGGAACAGGAAATGGACTGAAACAGCCGCGGTCGTTTGGCGCGTAAAATACTTACCAATCTCACGGGTAGCATGTTCTTATCCTTTGTCGTGTCGCCGATATGGCTCAAGGCGTTCAGCATAGCGATAGTGAGACTGCCGGTGACACCTGCGATGGAAGAAGTAATAAGCAGTACCCAAAGCGGAGCGTCGATGCTCTCGCTAAGGGTGAGCAAGACTCCGAGAGCATTAATGCCCGTGCTCACCGATCCAATCAGAATGAATGGCTTCCGGCCGACTTTCTGCGAGTAGGCGCCTGAAAACCAGGGATGAATACGATAAGGCTGCGAGTCGGCGGTTGGGCAGAGTTATGGTAGTGTTACGCAAACCCATTCCACTATGAGTACATTTAGGATAAACCCAGGTGCGGCGCGGTGATAATCCCCCGTCTTCTGAGTTTTCCGCCCATAAATTCTGAATTCCACATACAAAGGAACTAAAGAGGATTGATTGCCCTTCCCAAACCTTAGTTTCAGGCGCCGCGTCTGACCAAATCGCTGGCGCTAACATAGGAACAATTTGGATGTCTTAAAATGTGATGCTCAAATTGTATAACACCCGCTAAGAAGAAGCTAATTGCTAACATACCAGCCCAAATGCCCGTTATGAAAGTAGGCAAAGTGGAGCACGCGCGAATGACGATCGACCAACTGATCAGGTGGCGCTTGTAGATGTCGTCTGCCTCTTTGTCGGTCGAGCCGACGGGAACTTCGTCGGAGTACATTTCCTTCATCTTGCGAAACAACTCCGAACTCATCAGTGAACTTGTGATTGCCACTGAGAACTGAAGAAAGAAGAGCGTCGGCTCCACAGATACCCATTTCTTGAACGTCGTCCCGAAGTGGTTCGGCATTCTTCTCTTTCGCTTTTTATGAATTGATGTGTCCTTTCACAGTCTGTTATACGCTGGTGAAGCAAATAATATTACTGCTCACACAGTGCAAAAAAGAAAATGTTGTTTTGTTGAGGTCAGTCAATCCTTTCCGTCTCATCCAACTACCTCTTATATAGAAATGCTTGTCGACAGGTGACACAGCTTTTAAGTCAACATCTTAAAACAGTCACCATGATACTGTGCGATTTCGAGCAGCCTGAGTCATAATAGGAGGAGCAGACTACGAACAGCCCGAGTCATAATAGGAGGAGCAGACTACAGCTATAGTGATTTTTGTGATGAGCATTACGAGAGATGATCACTTTCTTACCTACTTTACGAGTGGAGTAGTAAACGCACTTTGCTCCTGCGCATCAAATTATGTGTGCGCACGAAGCCCAAGAGACGTCCTCGCTGCCTGTGAATCTTGTATGCTTTTAGGGCGACACGCATACGTGAGATCAAAAGATCAAGTGCATGCAAGCATGCAGACATCAAACGCATCAGTTGTCAGTGGCAGGAGAAATGACGTAGTTCTTCGATCACAATTCCGCAGTTTGTTGAACAAAACGAGGACAATTAATGGTATTCGCATATTACGATGTGTTCTCAAATATGACCCCCCCCTATATCTTACTTTAGAAAAACGCTAGAAATTCTCCTAACGACTATATTGAAGCCAAGGTAAAGAGAGGCATCTATTTTCCAAAAATATGTCAATTCGCATTTTCTCTGATGTCATTATCAACCATATTGTTTCTTCAGACACAGAGAACTGATGCGCTTGATGTATGCATGTTTTATCTAAGGCGTGCATGTACCTCATCGTATACTTTTGCTGCTCTGCAAGACGGGTAAGGTAGTGCACTATCCGCTTGGCAGAGAGCTGATACGCTTGATGTTTGCATGTTTTATCAAGTTCGCATGATTGAATACGAATGTGCTCACTATGATTCAGCGGAGAATATGACAAAGCATCTATTTCAATGTTTAGCTTTATCGTTAGTCATAATCTCTGGCTTGTATTTAAACTGTAGGGTAGTTTATCATTGAAACAGTGTGATTCTACATTGTTTGCACCTTCCTTTGCAATTGATACTGATCTCGCTGGCTGCATATTATACTACGAAGACAAAATGCAGCCGCTGATAATTGGTTTGACTCTTGCCGTCATCACTATCGTGCTGATGTTACTGTAGTAAGTTTGCATCATATTTGCAACTCTGTATGGAAGTAAAGAGAACTATTTCATTTAACTGTTGAAATTACAATTGCGGTAGTTGTTGTGATTGTTCAAAAATGACGTCACGCGAAGTGAAGCAGCAAAAATTAAATATGAATGACAAAAATGTGGCATTTTCAGTTTAATGAAGTGCTTTGTTTAGCCGACTGCGTGAGCAGATTAAGTTGTTCAAGAAACTCGGTCTCGGCGGTCCACAACCGCACCTGATTTGGGGCAATTTTCCTGAAGCTTACAGCAGCAAACTCTTCGTTCATCTGCAACGGTGGACGGCGGAATTCGGCAAAACTTATGGCATATTTCAAGGCAGAACGCCTGTACTCATCACAACTGATCCTGCAGTCATCAACGACGTCTTTCTGAAGAAATTCAATTTCTTCCATTCGCGATTTGTGAGAAATTTGCATTATTAACATAGTCGAAGACAGGTATTTACAATCGTTCAACATTAATGCCTGATATAATTTAGTATCAGAGGAAAAATATCGTCGTATTGATTAATTTTTATTTCCAAGACTTCATCGTAACTCAGTCAGTGTTGCGTTTTGTTCTTGCAGCCAATCAGAAACAGATAATGTGACGACCACGATACTATTATTTCTTGATCAGCGTTACGCTATGATGGACTTTATTTAAAGTGAGTAGATCCAATGTATCAATTTTGCAAAAATTTTACAGCAGCATCCACTGACTCCGGATCCTGACCGATCGAAGGAAATTAACCTGTTCCTTGCTCGCGGCTTAAGGTGGAAGCGTCTTCGGACAATCTCCAATCCTACTTTCGCGGTCAACAATTTGAAACAGGTGCGTTTTCTTCAGATGTGGACACCATCGGAGAGCCGGGGCATACATGTTTATCGTCTTTACAAAAAACCCGGACCCCTTGGAAACATATCTGTAACCAGGGGGTCCAGGGGAGTCCAGGGGGTCACCCCCTCCCCCAGTCAGGGGTCCCGTTACAGGTGTGCTTGGAAATCGTTCGTCTGCTTAATTTCGACCCTGATTATGTTAATTTTTTCTGAACCCCTTCCGAACTTTCGCAACCTGGTGTATGCTTGCTGAGGATGCAATAATTTATCGAAGCGGTGACCCCTTTAAAAGAGAATGGTATTGGGTCAATTTCAGGTTGTGCCGATTTTCGCTGATTCATCAGCAACACTCGTCAATCGTCTGATCGCGGAGGCCGAGAAAGGTGGGGCGTTCAACATTTATCCATTCTACAAGTACTTGACTGGTGACGTCATTGCCAGAAGCGCGCTCGGTCAGGAGGAGAGCTTGCAGGACGACCGCAACGAGTACACGCGTTTCTTCAATGAAAATCTGGGCAATCTCCTCACACCAAGGAGAATGCCTGTTGCATTCGCTTCAAGTATGTTGCTCGTCATAAAATGTACCAAATATTAGGCGCGTCGGTAACTGTTACAGTTGAGTCCATTCCAAATTTTTGCCTGATTATGCAAGTTTGCAAATTTTCGACCGATTTCTAGGGGTATAGGTTTTTTCTCGGATTGGGGGCACCAGTCGACCCCCACTCACACGTATGATGACGACAGTTTTGTGAAACAGTCCTTAGGAAACATATTTCTCCATGGAATGCTGTTCATGAATGAATGTGAGCGCGGGTATACCACAGTCACATTCTTTCATTTTAACAGCATAATAGATTGTTATGCTAAACGATTTTTTGTTATCATTGATGTATAGAGAGAATGACTGAATGATCCGTGAAATTATTTCGACTTTCACCATTCGAACTGAATTTCAGGAACTTTCCCAGAGCTCGATCCTATTTGGCGGATTGTAGGGCGCATCAGGGATCGAAATCGAACAAAAATAACAGCCATCCGCAATATGATCATTAAACTACGAAAGGAAGTAGAACAACGACGCCATAACAGTGTAAGATTTTTGATGTGCGAACTATTTCTCTATTTGCACTGCTATTTGGCCACGCCCACGGAAACGGTATCAGCGCCGTACCCGAAACGAGCGTCCGTGGCCAGGAACGTGTGAACTTTCTCAGGGGGAGCGGTACTTTCGTGTCGGGATTTAGGTGCGAATTCAAAAATCGTCAGAAACTTTTTTCGTCACTAGTAGGTCAGGGGGATCCGATCCCTTAAACCCCCTGATTACAGGAATGATAGGCGCGAGGTGGAGGGTACAGTCGACACGCGAGACTACACACTGGCTTTTCTACATACTGGAGTGTCGAAAAATATGAAGTTCACATCGCGAGTTTATAGCGCAGTCCATTATAAGTCCACCACAAATCCATTTCTAGAGTCCATAGCGTGATTAAAGGTTGCAGGACTGAGCGATGCTATGGCATTCATTTGATCGCAGTAAATTTTAAATTTAAATTTTGCTGAATTTAGAAAAATAAAAGAGACTTCATTCAATTGTTTGTCGAAGCCGAAACTCAAGAGTCGATTGAAAGCCTTGGAGGGGATGGTAGCGGCGCATTGGAAATGCAGCAGCTGAAAATCTCGAAGAAATTGACGATCGACGTATGTTGCGATCATAATTCCGTTTTTCATTTCCTTGTCTTTTCAGGAGATAGTGCAGCAGTGCTGGTTCTTTCTTCTGGCCGGGTTCGATACAACAGCGAATTCTCTGGCCTATATTACCTATTTACTGGCGACAAATCCAGCAGTCCAAGAGAAACTTATCAGCGAAATCGATGACTTTTGCCCAGATCCAGTAAGTGGTGAAACGATAGACCAGTTTCATATCGCGTATTCCAGTTAAAGTAATACTTAACGCAATGTTAAAGTCTATTACTTAAACTTCAACTTTTAAAAGTACACAATATGAAACCAATCCAATGTGATTTGATTTCCGCAGAATGTGGGGCGTGGCCGGACCGGTAGCTCAGTGGTAGAGATATGGCGCGTTATGCGGAAGGTTGCGGGTTCGAATTCCACCCTGAATCAAGTCCGTTTTTCTCTTTACTCATTCAGTTTATCTGCTAGGGGCGGTAAAGGAATTCCGTAGAAACAAATGGTCACCTGTAGTTTCACCTTGATTCCTATTTGTATTCATCTTATACTGTATTTCCCGCATTTTCCTTGAAATTCAAATGGTATTGGATTAGCAATGAGCAAATAGCAACTAATTTTCCAGCGTAGCAAATAACATAACTCCTAGGCAGCAAGTCGTGATGCATTATTTTAAACGGCAACCTATAAATTAAGATTTTGAACAAGTTTGTTCATTTTCAGGCAGACGTCACCTACGAAGTACTGCAGCAGATGCCATATTTAAACCAAGTTACCAAAGAAGGGCTGAGAATGTTTCCTCTTGCGTCGTTGTAAGTAATGAGATTATTGATTAGACATTTGCGCCCAATACACTAATTGTTGAGCGGACATTAAAATTAATGAAAGCGGCGATTGTGGTGTAGCCTCTCTCTTTTTGCGAAATGGGAGCAATTGACTCAATTCTCTTCCTATATGAACAATTGACTCATTTCTTTTTATACGCTGTTTTATACTGTGAATGACTGAATTAACCCCTACGGCCAATTAACCTAATATTACTTCCAATTTGCGCATTCTTTGTTGGAGTGATGATCTGCATTTCACCCAAACCGGCAAACCTCAAACAGTATCCCATACAGTACCCCGACAGTACCTTATCCGTATTAAAATATTTCAGTGTCCAGTCGCGAACGGCGGTCGCCGATTGCGTGGTAGGCGATGGTATCAAAATCCCCAAGGGACTGGCGGTCATGATCGACGTCTGGTCAATCCATTACGACAAGAAGATCTGGGGCGCGGATGCTGACAGCTTCAGACCGGAGCGCTTTGAAGAATCAGATGAAGACACCGCCCGACCGCCTTTATCGTACATTCCCTTCGGTGTGGGACCACGCATGTGCATTGGGATGCGCTTTGCCCTTCTAGAAGAGAAAATGGCTCTCGTGCACATCCTGCAACGATTTCGTTTGGTCGCCACGGAAGATACAAAGGTAAATCAGATTGTTTGCAACCAATTTTACTTTCTTGTTGCTGCTCATTCCTCGTGTTGTCACGCTTTTACTGTAAAAGATATAACAGTCATGAACCTTAGATAGATATTTCGCTCTAAATTAGACATCTGAGCTCAATTGATTGGGCTTTCCGGTTAAAGATCGTTCCGCCAATCTCTTAATTTCTAAGATATAGTTAGGGATCTTATAAGCTAGTACATAATTTGAGGCGAATCTTGCTTGATTATACAGGTTTGGTAAGTTGATGTATTTTGCAGCAGTGTGAATCGGATAAGGGCTGGTCTGGAAATCAAACTGTCTCTTAGTATCTCGCAGCGGCATTAAATAATTTCCATTTCTTCATACTTGGCTATTAATTAATATAAATGTTGCACAACAGAGCAAACCGGGTTGTATATGACATCATAGTTCGAGAAGTAATTGTCTCAAAATAATTTTCGCGCTTTAGTTGAACATGCTACTTCGTGATCCGGGCACGATATCACCAGAAGAAATAGTATTACGGTTGGAAAGACGCAAAATTTGATGCTGCCGAGGATGCGCAGTGATGAAAATCTTTTATGTTTTTTGTACTGTATGGGGTACTGTATGAGGTTTGCCGGTTTGGGCGAAATGCAGATTATGTTCTAATGTTAATGTAGTGTAAAAGAACTCAGTCAATGTTATACAATGGTATTCGAGGCTAATTCAGCAGTTCCATAGAATTTAAACCAAGTTGTTCGGTTCAAAAAGTTGTGCAGTTTTTTGACTCATCTGAAGAAACAAGAAACACCGTGGGGGCAGAGATGTCGACGAGGGGGGAACGTTAGCACCTGGTTCAGTGAGAGAATTTAGGTTTTAGAAAAGGTCATTTTGTTCAGTTTCACAGCCAAAGTTTAAGATTATTGCCTGCATAACCATTGGAAATGGGTGGATCGCCAGCTGCAGCGTGACGGGAGGGGGGTGTTTAAAAAGGCAAGAAACAGCGTGAATTAATTAATGAACGGCCCCTAAGGTGACTGACTGCTACTGACTCTCAACTGCCATTCGACGTAACAGGAAGCACAAGATCCCTTGGAACCAGACATGTGCACGGGGGGGTATATACTCCCAAGGGGTCTCATACCTCCGGGCACTTTGGAGTTGGGGGGGTATGAGAAAAATTGGAATGATAAGGGGGGAGTACAGTGTTTTTCTCAGACCGAAAATTGGTGACCTTTTTTTTAAAAAAAAGGTTGCCAAGA
>JAQGAX010000604.1:0-15268 GCA_034698105.1 Plectus exinocaudatus
TGGAGACCATTTCGCAAATTGATCTACTCGACTGCAGTGGCGGCATTCAAGAACCGTTCGGGGTTGAAGCGTCCGTTTCTATTTACTACGTTGCCCTACAGTCAAGTAAGTGCAACAATATTCCGACAGATGCAAAAAACGCGTTATGAGAGAGGGAAAGCAATTTCTTTATGGAATAGGGGGAATGTTGATTGAATATTAGTAAACAGGCAGCAGATTTTTGTTGTGGCGAGGAGATAATCACTGAAATGAAAATGTTGCGTTTCCCCGGCCAGCCTTGAATTACAATAACTTCAAAAGTACGCAGTAATCTAAAGAGGGAGGAGCATAATACAAGAACAGCAGTAAATCACTGTATCATTTTGACGCAGGGAAGCAAAACTTTGCGACGAAAAATGACTTGTATTCCTCTTTCTCACTACTGTCGCTCAGTCCTGTTATCAATAACCACAGTAACGCGCAATAAATCTTCAGACGTCGGTACGCTCTCACTGATCAAAATGGCCGGAAATATCACACAGTCACCGCCCCCGCATCAATCGCTGCCCGGCTTCAAGTTATACCGACTAGTTGGCATGGATAAGGGTATCTACTCCGTGGTGATCAGCGGCGTCACAGGCTCTTGCAGTCTTCGAATCTTCGAGCCGTCCTTCCTCAGTGTTTTCTATGGATTTACGCCTAATCCGTCAATTGATGTGCAATCAAGCAACGCTTTGCTCGGTAATTTTCTATTGCTATACCCCAGGTGCGCTAAAGTAGGTTTACACCCATGACGATTTGATCAATCGTCATTTTTCCTTATGATGAAGCAGACGAGCAACGAATGGTCAAATTGTTATTAAACCTGCCTTTAACTGTGCGTCAGTGCGTCGAAGCCAAACATCAGCTGTCGTACTAAAGTCACCGATGAATCGCCTGCGATCTGCAATCAAAGATTTTGCTAGCCACATGTAATTAAACATGACAGAATATTAATTACGTAATTATAGGCAAAATAGAGCACCCTGCAGTTCACCTTTCTGCCGCGCTCCAATCTACAGTGGAACTGACGGTGGCAATCATGGATCAAGAGTACCACACCCTCTATTACAGCTCTTCCGAAATCCGAAATGATCTCTGTCACTACGATTACTTCATGACTGCCGGATTTGTTTGCTCTCATCCATTCCAGTATTTTTACGTTAAGGTTCGCCATGTTTTCCAGTATCTTAGTTACGGTATTTCCGCAGCAACGTTGCATTGCAAACGCCAAGTTGCAGTAATAAACAACCGTATGTGTTATTGACCAGTAGAGGAAGGCCCTCTTCCTCATTAAGCTGCGAAAGTGGTACACAATTTGTTCCACCGTCACCTTTGGGGGAGGGAGTGGCATCAGAACCCCCTCAAACGCGTGTACACTCACGTCCCATTTGCTCTCTTGTAAAAATATGTGATGATATTTTTTCAGTTTATCGTTAACTCTGATGTGCCGATACAGCGATCCTTGATCGGTTACTGTAAGGGTCTGCAGGCTGGTACTTGCCTGAATGACGGCACGTACAACCAGGTCATTGCCCAGTGCCAGTGTCACGCAAGTTGGTCTGGTCAATTCTGCCAGACGCCGCTCTGCTACAACGGCGGTTCCCTGCGAGTTCAGGATCAATCATGTGTCTGCCCTCCCGGATTTAATGGCGATCACTGCGAATTCGGTAAGCTGTTAGCTAAGATGTAATAGCTCGATTCGAGGCATATTTGGAAGGCAATACAATACTGCAGTTCATTATTAGAGATATGCTGACGGGTGGCAATCAGTATTACTGTATGATCACCTGATTAACGATGACCAGTGCAGCATCATCGTTTTAAGACCAATGAGGCCTTGACCACAGGCCCGTCGACTCAAGGATCACAGATGGGCCCTCCAAAATTCCAAAATCAAAAGCAATTAATCGTCAACGGCTCTATAAAGAAACATTTTTGCTTGCGGCATACAAAATATGTCAAATTTCGTCTGTAATGCTAAAAAAAGCGCAAGATTTTGGCCATCAGCGGCGCTATCCCGATCATACGCTATGGGGCCCACCAGAAATCTTTGGCTTCAGGGCCAAGCCATGATGCGGACATGGCGATGACTCCGATTTCGACCATATGGTTGAAGGAGGCGCGCTCGTCGCTCCCTTGCCTAGTCGTCGCCTATCAAATGACCGTCGACTAGCCTGTCGGCGCGGTCCGTACTATAGTAACTGAATTTAGAAATGATTCGTTTAATAACTTGGCGATGTTTTTACCAGCGAGAATACCTTTCATAGTTGTTCAGTTATCACTTTTCAGGCGCATGCTCGTCTTTCAATCTGCTAGCATGGGGCGCTCCTCCCCTCTTTGTCTACAAATCGGTCGCTTTCGTCGTTCAAAGCACAGCTGACACTGCCGCAATGCGACTGAAGTTAGTGGCTGGCATCAATGGGTTCCTCTATAACACCGAAGTCAGCCAAGAGAAGCAGTATGTCCTCATCACCTTCACAACAACAAGTACGCAGAGCATTTACTTTGAAGTACAATTGTTATACCTGATAAAGATAGATTGCTTTTTGTAACTTATTAAATCATGTCGCTAAGTTATTGAGCAAAATTTTTATTCGTTCAAGATTACAGTAATCTATGATTCGTGTACAGGCGAGTAGCCAGAAACCGGCGTATGGGGAGGGAAATCCAAAAGACGGGGGGAATTGATACCGTTTCGTACTTTAGTACGTGGAATTCACAATTTAGGGGAAAAACCCAAAATACGGGGGAAAACCCAAAGGACGGGGGATTCCCCCGTCCCCCCTGGCTACGCGCCTGTACCTACATACCACAAGTGTTGCCATCTTGTACCGTCAAACTTTTCTATTTCTACGGCTTTCCATTGATTTCGCTTCGTATTACAGCTGTCAGCAACGTGATTTCCACAGCGGATTCCAAAGTGTTTGGCGATGTTTTCAATAAAACGCTAGCTCCCGGGGTGCGAGATAATGACGAAATGAAAGACAACAAAGATCTTCCCCCAGCCATGATCTTGGAGGGTCTGCTCGCCGCCGTTCAACTGACGCTAGTTCAACCGGCCATCATCTTTGTTTTCGCCGACGTTTCGCCGATCTCAAACGGCGCTGTCAACACGGAACTGCTGAAACGGTTGGGACAAGCAAATATTCAGGTTTGTTCAGTTTTTAGGCCGTGTTTATACTTATAATATATTTCTCGATTTGTTTGTACAATTACCAAGAGCATAGATTCTTGTCGTTTTTGGTAATAGATTCTCAGCAACTGATAGATTCTAGGCCGTGTTCAGACTTCGCAACTGTAGCGGATAGTTTGTATGAGCACTCTGATTGGTTGTTGGCATGACAACAGCCAATCAGCCATGAGCTCACGGCCTTTCTTTACCGATCGATCAGATCTTGATTTTCCATTCAGCCAAATAAATGTTAAAAAATTTACAATACGATATGTCTGGCACTTGCTGTGGAGGGTGAATGCATGGAAAGAGAAGCAGTCTTCTTGCCAATGCTGATACTTTTTTTCGGCTGCTACGATTGATTTATTTACTGGATCAGATATTTCAAAAGCGACTTTAAATTTTCACAACTGTACCAATATTTAGGTCAACTTTATCATTTCGCCGAGTGCTCAGCCAATTGCCGGTAACGACACAGGCACTGGAATAATGAATCAACTGGCCGCTTATTCAAGCGGGCGGGTGCTATACGTAACTGCCCCCAATCTTGACAGTGTAAGTTTTAAAGTACGTTTTTAAGCTTGAGTCGCCCATAAAGATGCGTTGAAAGGTTGAAGAAAACAATTATCGTATTTATTCTTATAATAGGACCCTCTGTGACAGTACGATCCCCAAGAGAGGGATCGAAAAATAGTGTGACCCCTCTAATAATTTTGATAGTAGTATAATACTGATACCTCTAATAGTACGACCGCCGAGAGAGCAAACATAGTGCGATCGTTTAGAATACTATTGATGTATTAGAATTATTATGTACTATTTGAATAAATACGGTAACGAGAGGCGCTCCCATTGCTTTAGCATTTCCCCAGTGCAAGGGCATTACTTGTGCCGCTCCCTCTATGTCAACTTCGAATAAAGAGCACGTTGCATTTGCAGCTTGTGGAAACCTACCTGGCAGCGACAACGGATGAAAACGGCTTTATCTCTGAGTACATATTCCCTGACTGCTCGGCAGACGGCAACATGGCTTATTTCCCAATTGAATCGGGCGCTGGATGGTTTTCTGTGGTAGTCGTCGGCTATCTAACGCAAGTGCAACTCTGGGATCCGTTTGGTATGTAAACCCCACTAGCGTTCACTGTGCGGCTCGTCAGTGCGTCGACGCCAAGCACTGGCGGACGGCACCTGGTGGACACGTCCACAAACAGAATGTGTGGAGTTATTTTTCGTGCACATAGTTTTGGCTTTCTGCCAGCAGAATTGCGCCGCGTGCATACATTCAGTATTATACTCGCCTAAAGTTTTCATGTGCTGCCACCAGGTGGCAGTTGATTTTTGCCCATTTGACTAAATGCACTTTTATCGCTCCGCGAGTTTAGCAATACTGCATAATTTTGCATTGCACTGATGGAAGAAGACTGATTTTCAGGTCACCTTGTACCGACAAACGATACGAACATCGCCCTGAACGATCCTGGAACCTTTATCGTCGCCATCTGTGAGCGAGGTTTTATTCTATCCCCGGAATATTACTATTAATTTTATCCTTGCATTATAGCGAACCAAGAAGACACCGTGGGCAACAGGTTCAATCCCCTATATATAATATATATATACTTTGAATAAAATAAATTCGATCATGTTTCTTTTGCTCCAATCAAAGATGTTTCGTAATGGTTAGAATCGAGATTATATGTTCAGCCCCTTACCTCCCTTACGAAAGCGATCCTAAAAATTCTCAGCTTATAGAATAGACCCTGGATTCCTTGCTCTAGCGCTTTTGTCTTCAGGCCCACATTGCCCACCATGAAACTGCGATTCCGATGATCCGATATTTTATACTGTACTGTTGAAATCTCTAGTTTTCCATGTCATCGGCAATGAAAGTGCAACAGAACCTTTTAAAGCACCAACTGAGTTCTAATTTCAGTCGCTGGATCAGTGGACCACTTCGCGGGATACTGGACAGTATCGGTGAAATCGATCCATCCATTCCCAGGCGTCTGCAACGTGCAGATCAGAGTGGCAAGCACTCTTCAAGTATCCTACGGTTATGTTATCGACCCGATGTCCGATTTCCCGACGACGCAGCCATACGCTGGTGGTATGTTAAAGGCTATTATTCCTTAGCTGTTTCCCACGCAAACCACGAATAAACTCTTTCAAAGTTGCTTTCTACGTCAGGATTCCTTGAAACAGATCCAGAAATCCCAGAATCCAGAAAAATCTCAGGCGTGTTTGGTCTCCGAAAAACCGAGCGGATAAGTCCAATAGCCGGAGGGCAATGCCCTCGCCATCCTCTTAGCTACACGCGCCTGCAGAGTCTCCTGCAGGTATATTTGCTGAGGGCTGGTGGTTAGCTCACTACCCACCCGAAGAGGACGGAAAATTTTGTGATTCTCCGCCGAATTCAATCACTCTCATTGCAGGTCTCATAGCCAATCGAGCTGTCGCTTCTATTCCTGGACCCAATGCCGCAGCAGTGACACTGAGCTATTTCAAAGCGTTCACAATCAGCGGGGTTACTGGTTCAACAACCTTGATCGACACGGCGAAAATGCATCCGCGGGATTCGTCGTGCGCCTATCAATGGTATTCGGATATCTTCTCTTCGCCGCAAGTGGGCTTTGGAGCGGAGATCATCGGCACCGATTCGATGGGCTACCCGTTCAAGCGCATTCGTGCGAACTATTTCATTCCTCCAAGTGAGCTTCTTCATAAAACATTTTCCTTGAAAATACACATTAGGATGACGCAATTCGAAATATGGATGCGCTCGGATGGACTCAACATATGGGTAGTCTGCATTGTATTCTGTGATGTGATTGAGATGATCTCGCAAAATTAGGTTTATTTAATTAAATCGATTAAATTTCGCAAAATTAAATCGACTTTGTCATCATCTCATCCTTTATTTGCTGCAGCGTTCCTTTGAAAATGTTTCAGTCTGAAGTAGAATGGAGCTTAAAAGTAGCAGTACAAGTTAAGCCGAGCGCGAGAGCCTTGCGTTTCAATACTTCCAATGAATAGGGGTTGCCAGAGCAAGCCAGCATTGCGAAATTCAAAAAATGTGGTTCCCACTTGTAGCCGATGGCAACTGGTTCATAGTTAACTATATCAGCATTAAAATGCTACCTCCCTAGCTTTTGACACCAGCAGTATATGCTGTGACGGTTCTTTTTAAAATATACATGGCGCTCAGATTGCCAAAATGGGGGTCAACCAAGTGACTACGGTGGATGCAACTGCACTTCAACCTGGACTGGTCTGGACTGTACGATACCGATTTGCCTGAACGGCGGCACGCTTGACATCACTGTTTGCAACTGCGGCAACGGTTATTTCGGAACCAATTGCGGATCGGGTGAGTCGGTTTTGCTCAGTTGCTATCGGTAAGTAATGTACTGTATGCATACGGTAGTATGCCGCAGCTACCGTATCTATTCCAAGAGTACCCCATGTGCGATTATTTATCGATTGCTCTACAATTCTGTGATACCGCAGGAGGGTTAAAGTTTTTCGAAGTTTTTCATGAGGTTTTTTCGAGGTTTTCAGGCTCAAAGCTTAAATAGTAATAGTACAGTATTTCGCTTGTTCATTGTCTTATTTTAATGGCTGGGGAACTGGGAGTGCTCTACTATAAGAGACTGTGCTACTATTGAAGATATTATTACTTACCAGTAGAAGCATTCATTCTCTAGAGTATTCATAGAAAGAGCGACCTAGTGGTCGGTTGAAAGAAGTTTAATGGTTCGCGAATTATTGGGCTGATATGTAAAGGCATTCAGTAAGTAACTTGTTTTCATGCGACCTTGATGTAATAATCAACAAACCACGTTTCAGTCGTCACTGATTCACAGCCCACCACAACACCGCCGGCAACAACTCAATCGACAATGCCTCCTTCAGCCTCAACAACAGCCAGCCCAGCAGCGACTACAACGGCCAGTCCGGCGCCGACGCCTTCAAGTTCTCCCGGTGCGACAACAACAGCACCGTCGTCAACAAGTGCTGCAGGTACTTCAACATCGGTGGCAATGTCGTCATCAAGCACGTCTCCTTCCTGTGATCTAACAACCGCTCATTATGATGTCGCTTTCTTCCTTGATGTTTCGACCAACGGGATGATGACGTTGCCGTGGGTGAGTACCGTTAATTTTTTCAAAGCAAAAAGAAAAAATAGCCAAAAATCGACTAAGCCATTGGCAACAGCTAAGCTGGTCCAGATTCTGAAAACATTGTATCAAATAAATCTAAATAAATAATTTTATGTAATAAATATGCATGCTATCATTTTTCGTTTTCAGCAAAGGAATGTCACTCTGTCATTCACACAAAATTTCGTCTTCGGCCCGACAGCGTCACAATTTATACCTGGGTCATATGCGAAAATACCCTTTCTTTTTGGAATGTTTAATACGTTTAAAAATCAGCCTCAGTTCGCGAACACAATCAACACCGTGGTCGGTTCTTTGGGATTGGACCCGAGTGCTCTAAATCTCGGAGCGTAAGTTTTTTCCATCATCTTTCTCAGCGCTGCCATATGCATACGCGGAAGGAAATAACTTCTTAGCAACGAGCGTTCCTCCGCGTAGTCGCTATGGAAACGAGCGCTCCTCCGCGTCGTTGCTATGGAAGAATTTGCCTCTCGACCCTAGCAACCGCGCGGAGGAGCACTCATTACTAGGGAATTATTTCCTTTCGCGCATTAATGCGGCAGCGCTAATTTTATGTTTACCTCGCGTATCAAGTTATCGTATTCGTTTGCAGGGCCCTCACTCTCCTGAACAACAATGCGCTCGGCGCTCAAAGTGGCCTGAGACCTAATTCAAATCATCTGATCATATTTTACGCGTCGAAAAAGTGAGCGATGAACGAATTCGTGAACGCACTAAGTAGGAAATTGGGGACTGAAACCTCGAAATGCTCGCTACGTCGCATTGCCGTCTTCATACATCAGTGTAATCGGCGGGAGATCAGAATATATATAGTAGTACAGTTACAATAATGTTGCAATCTCGATTTATACTCTAATTTCACCTTCCAATTACGATTATTAAGCACGCTAACGACCGTAGCTACTGAGTCTATTCCCTACCAATCGATCGCGCCTTCGAAGGATACGGTAATAAGCGCGATTTGAACGTCACTATGGATACTTCTTCATTTTGCATTAAAAATTTCTCTACTTTCACAATTTCATTCCGTATGTCTATCTCACTTTACTGGATTCTTGGGTACTCTAGCTCGCGCCTATTCGTTGCATAATGCCGCTGTTTGAACTGTTACCTAATTAAATGCTAGGTATTCCATATCTATTCCAATCCTACATGTCCAAGGATTAGGCTCAGGCCAATCGTGTTCAATCCTACTTTGCTTCCTTAATTTGACCATCACTTCAGCATTGACGACATAGCGACGGCGCAGCAAATGGCGGATACGTTCCGCGGCATGACCCCGCCATTCCACATTCTCGGTATTGCTTCAAACCCGGGAGTCGCTGCGAACATCGCTCCGATCGTTGGCGGCGCCAGTTGCGTGACTTCTCTCGACTCGGCCGCTGACGTACCGAACGTCATCAACTGGCTCGTGCAGAAGGCGTGCTCGTGAGCCTTTGCTTTTATTGACAACTCATACAAACAGTTGATTACTGCATGGAGTACGGTACCTTCGTGTCGGAATTTGGTGCTAATTCAAAATACGTCAAAAAAAATTTATTCGCTACAATGTGACGAAACTGTTTTTTCCGCCCAAGGGGAGGAGTCTGGCCCGACCACGGGGATCTAACCCTCCCTCCAGCCCGTTGGTTAAGGTATGGTTAAACTGTCTATGGTGTCTTATCTGGGTGCACTGCAGCCAGCTACCGAATGAAAAATATCGTACTCAGCTCTTTCACAGAAGATTACTTGAACATTTATTTCAGACAAACTTTCTGCTGAACGAACGCCGACCATCCTCAACTGAACACCATTTGTTCTGCGCTTTATTATATCATGTTCCTGTAGTCTTGTTGCTACTCTGGCCAATTTATGAGCAGGCAGGCAGTAAAACAATTTCTTTTGCGTTATTAACAATGGAAAGACAGTTTGAAAAACAAGAATTGCAATTGAATAAAACAGACATCTGAAATGCAAATTCTAGTTTTTCAATAGGTCATAAACTCCATGTTACTGCATCAAGCAACACACTTAAGGACGCTTGTTGTTGACATTCTAGCGTGGCTCACGACCACTGCGCGACTTTTGGGTCTCTGTGTGATTGCCTGCATTACAATAACCTCAATGTTTACCAGGTATAACGGCCGCGTTTTGCCATGCCCAGAATGATATTTCTCCATAAAAGAAAATATTGTATTGTGGTAAATATTGTCAACTGGAAGTCTGCAATGTGCAGCCGTTCTCGATTGATCGTCCTCAAATATGTAATTAGCAAAATACATAGTTAATTTCTAACGATCAACTTTTGGCCAAAGGAACAACATGCTCGGACAATGTTTGGACTTGCATTAGTGGTTCTGCTATTTTCTGGAATTATTTGGCTTCAACAACCGTGCGCAGAGCTATCACCGATGATTCACTTGTTTGCCGCGTTTCCTTCGGCCGAAAATGATGGTATTAATCTCATTTGGTCGCATCGTACTAACAATCGAGCTCTGCTTGAAAGCGCGCTTAGCAACTCGAACATTCAATTGATTGAAGCTGATGTTTTCCTGTTTGAATCAGATGACGAGCCAGTAATGTCACACGGTAATGACGACCCATCGAATTTCACGCTGAACGATTTCATGAAAATAATGCTCGCGTCGTCAGAAAGAAAAGGCCTGAAACTAGACTTCAAATCGCACGCGGCGTTGATGAAGTCGTTGCCTTTGTTGCAAATTCTTGAGCAAGAAAACAAATTAATGAATAAGGTTGCGATTCTTTGGCTGAATGCAGATATTCTTGGAAGTACCGGGAATCCGCCGCGCATTTCAACAGAAAACTTCCTGGAACCGTGCGCGCTGTTTTTGCCGGAAGCGCCGCTATCTCTCGGCTGGGCAGTACCATTTCCAAGCTCCAGCCCGAACGCAGTTTATACTCCCGAAATGATAGCTGAAATGAATACGGCGACTGAACACCTGACTGTACCAGTGACGTTTGCTATTCGAGCTGGCTACGTAAGCCGCTCACTTGAATCATTGCTAGCGCTCCTGAATGCCAAGGAGACAAACACACTGACACTCTGGCACGGCTCAAGTGATCCATTGGATGAATCATATATCGCGGGACTGAAGCAATTGCGCAATGCAACTCATAAAGACAGACTTCTCTTCGATCTGCCGTCCGAGGCGCTTAGTCGTTTGCGCGTCGCCTAGACTGAATTATCGATTGGGTATTCTCGCCCGCACGAGAGAGCATAGGAAAACGCACACAGCCGGTTTTACTACTCTGCCCTCGCAATGGCTGATATACACCGCCCGACAGCGTTCGGTTCAGTCTAGTCGCCCTTTCGCCCCCTTCTACGTTGTGTAGTATGGGGTTTACTGACTCATCAGAGTAGCGATACATCTTATGATTGATCTGTTTTTGTAATGATTTAGACTTGCCTTCATATTTCATTCCGAACGCTCAATTAACACTGTTTCAATTTTGTGCATCATGCACTACTGCACCTTTCTATTTTGGTTCTGGTACAGATTGGGTCTTGCATTGCTCGCCCATTTTAATTGGGCAGCATCGATTTACTTCAGCTGTATTTACTTTGAATTGTGGAAAAGCTACGATCTGCTGTGGTTTTGGATGCATTTGATATTATGCGCTTGCTTTCCGACACTGAGAAGTGACAACTATTTATTAGTCTGGTTTACAATGATTAATAAAAAGTTGCGGATATGCCCAGAGAAAAGCTTTAAACAAATATATGACGAATCGTATCGCAGGAAGAAGAAGCAAGCGAGAACTGCGTATCAACGTTCGATACGGGAAAAGGTGATCGATGATGACGAGGATAACATTTCGAGAGATTCTAACATTGCTGGCTCAGGCAAAAATGTGGACGATGCCAGCGTCGTTGTTAAACTCTATCCGAACTTGAAGACTGTAGCCGAAAGTGACTCAGCTGTCAGTTTCAGCGTCAATAAAGAAGCGAAAATGCATGAATCAGAAGCGCATTTAGCTATTTCCCGGGAAAATAACCAAGCAGTGACTAATCAGAAGTCAGGCGCCACTGCGGGCACAATCAACAATGATGTTGACAAATCGATTGATATTCTCAAGCCGGACTTTACGAACAAGTACGACGCAGTTGTTAAAGATGCCGATGCCGTGTCGAAGCAGCTGAAGAGGGAGAAGAAGGAGCAGAAAGAGCTGGAGAAGCGCTTGAGAAAGGAGCAGAAGGCTGAACTGGCGCGGAGGGCGAAGGCAGAGGCTAAAAGACAGGCGATCGCCGACGCCATCGGCTTTTTACTGTTTCTACTTCGAGTTCGCGTCACATTCTCTATTCTTATCGGTAACATCAGAAGGACCTTTGTCGGCGCGAATTTCACCACCTCCTTGTCAACGAGCTCAATTGACGAGTTGTCCATGCTGCTCAAGGCGACAATATTCATCGACATCATTCTGTTTTGGTTCACATGCCAGTGGGCGTACTTACGACAGTGTCGTCTGTTTTGTCAGCTGGGAATATGCAGATTTTGGCTGTGGGTTGCGATCCTGGTCACTGTCGGCGGGTTGTTCATGGAACTTCCCATGTACTGGGTGCAGCACATTTTGGACGATAGCTGGTGTGAATTTCGTTTCGATTGAAATTTCTTGCGAAGTGCATGTTGCTTCTTCTTTTTGCTGCAAACATGCTTTACCGGTATTATCTGGCGCTGCACTGTATTGTATGTGTTAAAGCTTGCTGATATATATATAAATTCCCTACGACTACGGTAGCAAGAAATACGTCCCGATCGAAGGAAAAAATAAAAAAGGCATCAAAAAGAATGCTATATTTCAAAAAAGTATTATGAACGCATTTTCACCATGGTTACAGTACTGAATTTATTCGGGGAATGTCTCGTTTAACGGGAAATGAATGTATCTCAGTCCACCTGCCTCTTCTAACCCCGACTCTACTTTTTGCTATTCGTCCCTCGCTGACACCTGCATTTGCAATATAATGAACACCACTATTGTCAATTATGCAAGGCTTTTGACGATGAACTCGTCAATAACAGCGGTGCATTCGCATGAACGACACATGACAAAGTGTTTCAGACATTAGAGTTCCTTTCAGTGGCACCTGGGCACAATGATCAGTCATTTGTGATCGTTTCAATGAATGACATTTCGGCACACCTCCTAGCAACAGATGGGGATGGTCGTGTCACTAGAAAGAGACCATCGGTCGGTTGAGACTCAAAGCAGTGATCAACCTGTCTAACATTCCATTGAGTGAGGAGGAACTGGAAGAACCCTTCGTTTCTTCAAACTTAGTTGTTCGTCCGAATTCGTAATTCCATTCGACGCAGCCGAGCTACACTATGAAAATCGTTGTATTCGGTGCCACTGGTCCGACGGGACAACGATTGGTGCTCCAAGCGCTCGACGCCGGCCATTTAGTGCTGGCCATTGTGCGTACTGAGTCGATAGCAAAACTTCTCCCCGAAATCGTCTGTCACCTAAACTTCAGTACTGCAGATGTATGCATTGACCTCATCTTGTCGCTAACCGGGCCTCATATTTATTTACAACAGTGGTGCGAAACTTGAGTACCAGGGTCATATCACTTCATTTCGAAGACCCATTCCAAATTCTAAACGACTCCAATCGCAGGCAGTTTGTGGCGCACTGGAGTCACTTTCGGCGTCATCCAAAGCGATGAACCATGACATCAGTGGTCTTGGGCAGATCCATAGTCTGGCTTTGCTAATTAGCGTTTCGTCAATAATTTTGCTGCTGTCATTGTTGTAAATGATTATTGCCACTTTTTCAGGTGAGCATTTTTTCGACATCCGATTTGGTGCGCCATATGCTGGGCGCTGACGCCGTAATATCCTGCTTAGGCGTTTATCCCAGCTTGAAATGGCTGCCATTTAGACATCTGGACTTTTATTTACCGTCCATGAGAGCGATCATCAGCGCGATGAAACAAGCGAAGGTAAGCGAAGGTCAATTTTTTTAATGAATGCCAACTGCAACCATTTTGACGTTGTGGTTGCATTGTTCAGGGCTCGATCTTGGGATCGTCAGAGCCTTGATGCATGACAAAAATTTGATGGGCGTAAACTCAGCGCAGCAGGTGAAAATGTTAACGTTTGATATGGGACGCCTGAGGGTGTTTCCTGTGCTTCCCTTGTAGTGCGATCCTGGGATCTTTGAGTGACTGAGTAAGGCACATCATTTTTATTTCATAATTTTATTTTCAGGTTCAACGTTTGATTGTGATGACAGTTTGGTGCACAGAATACAACAAAAACTACCCATTCTACGCGAAACTATTTTGGACGGTAATAGCTTTATATACTTATTTTTTGCATTAGAATCAGTAGATTTTTATTTTCAATCGGTATTTATCATATTTATAAAATGTTCCACAAAGCTTAAACTTTGTGCGTATGCAAAAGAAGGTGCGCTCGTTTAGTACTTACTCGGCCGCTTGATCAATGATTTCCGCGACATGGAGAAGCTGATCGAGTCCGAATCGGCCTACATCGATTCAACCATTGTCCGACCATGCATTCTAACGCCGAAGAGCAAACTCGATCTCCGAGGAGAAAATGACAAAAAGGGTGAGTCGCAACTTGCGCCCTACATAGAGCCGCAACTAGTTCTCAATTGCATTCAGCTGCAGGTTCTTGGGGTACTTCTGAAAACTGTTGCCATTGCAATTGCGGTAAATGGGTTGATTGATCAGTTGTGACGTCAGCTGGAAAATTGACCAATCACCAGACTTACCGGGAACATTGTTAGTTCTGATACGTCAGAATTTTTAATTTCTGAACTGAGATCAGAGTCAGCAAGAAATTATTTTTGATGTCATAACTGGTACTAATCGCGATAGCAACAGTTGAAAAATTTGCAAATATCCCGTCCCCCCAAGGCGACTGATTCATTGATGGACTTCGTGATCGATTATCGATAAATTAGCTTCATTATTGCCATTGTGTATTTCAGACGATCCGATGGACGTGGTGGAGGGAGGATTTATCGTGTACGGGAAGAAATTTAGGCAGGCGAACATATCTCGATCGATGGTTGTCTCATTCATGCTCCACTGCCTCGCTGATCGGAACACAATTGACAAAGCTTACGCTATCTGTCGTTCTTCTCAATAATTTTACTTTCAGTGTGCAGAAAATGTTAAATCTCTGAAGTGCTGTTGTTCGTTGAAAACGTGTTTCAATGTGTTAGTCACGAGACTAAGCTACGGGACGGAAGTATTATCTGTGTGGGAAGGTAGATACAGATGGACCAAGCGTCAGTGTGATAATACGGTTGCCTAAACCAAGCTCATCTTGTCAGACATTGGTATATGCCCCTTTCTTCTCTCCTCATCATATGTCATCGTGGGAGTAGATATGTGTTGGCTTTAGCACGCAAGCAAGGCGTGAGAACATGAAATTGGTTTTAAATAGTATAGTTTTGGTTGACAGGCGAAAAGGATAGGGGAGCAGGAACTTTCGAGGGCTTACCTCAGCCCCACCCCTGTCGACGTCAGTCCGTGGAATTTTGTTGAACGCATATGCGACTCAAAATGATATACGTGGCACTATATCTCGCATTGATAGCCTACTGTTTTGCTATATTCCGTGTCATTGTTAGATGCTAGTGCGTATCTGTTATAAATTACGTCACATATTCTAAAGATGATCAATTGGATATCTCAAAAACTGGTATCGGTTTCATCTGCACATAATCAGACGACATATGTTATCGACATACTATCTCGTATTCTAGGGTATAGTAGTAGTACACACAGATATAGTAGTACATAGTAGTACATATACTACTATTTTACATGTACCTGTACTCAGGGCCGTCCCATGAAATTGAGTCAGACAGCGGCGCCCGAAGCTTGACTATGGCGTTACTATTGAGGTGGCGCCCC
>JAQGAX010000605.1:0-15261 GCA_034698105.1 Plectus exinocaudatus
GTTCGTGGCTTGTTCAACCTTTTTTGCGATGTTTCTTTACGACGACCTGCGCTTCTCGTTTTCAGGCTTTGCATGCACGTTTACCGTCGTAAATGCGTGTTTGTGAGAACTAAACTTACTACTTACATACAAAAAATCCAATATACTTTGCAGCAGCAAAGTTACTTTTAAGTCAGAAATAAGCGCGGGGGAAGTTTGTGAGGTAGTTTGTAACTTAGCCTCCTCCCGGAGCCATGAGGTACATTTTACTCACAGACCGGAACATTTTGAAATGCGCTAACACTTTGGGTTCGTACTTCAGCGATACCGAGCCCAGACATCGGCACCGGGACCATACCTGTAACCAGGGGGGTCCAGGGGGTCGGACCCCCCCGGGCCTGATCCCCCCCCCCCCCGAGAAAGTCCAGAAAACATTTTCGCCACTACGTGGCGAAAAAAATTTTGGCGATTTTTTTGAATTCGCGCCGAAATCCCGACCCGAAGGTACCCCCCCCCCCTGAGGGAAGGTCCAGACCCTCCTATCCTCGGACACCCGTTACAGGTATGACCGGGACATATGGAAAACTTGCATACTAAACAGTGAATTTAAATGGAAACCGAATCAAACGTACATGGAACCTGTGTCGAAAGTTGGGAGGGAGTTTGGTTCAGAAAAAACTGCATAATTCGGCAAAAAATTGGCGGGAAGTCACTAATTGAAAATTTTAGTCTGATGATGCAACTTCTTTCAATTTTCAGCCAATTCCGAGGGTTTCAGGTTTCTCCTTCTGTTGGGAGCCGCGGTAACCGAACAGTCGCCCCTCATACGTGTGCGATATCACTTCATATCAAACTTGGACAGTGGGGAATCGCGGGGGCGGTCGCGCGACTCTCCAGAGAGGTGTGCAACTTTGGCAAAAAATTCTTGGGGTCGCAAAACATTTCTGGCACGTAGTGGTGAGCATGATTTTGATATAAATATCAGATGCAATTAGGTTTTTGGAGGGATCGCGCGACACGAAAAAAGTTTTTTGCGACTCCCCCCTTCCAGATGACAGAGCGTGCCCAGGTAGTCCCCAAACCTCATAGTAGCTACGTCTATGCCCATCCTGGTTTTAGTTAGTGCAAAGGTTCAATTTATCGATTTGCTAATTGTAGGTAATCGAAGCGATGTGCAATTGCTCTGCTACAAGCTGGCCTCACCTGGCGTCAGCTACTAAAAATGAATGCCGAATGAAAGACTACCTTTCATGTCTGAAATTAAATGCTACAAATGATAGTTCCTGTAGAAACGGCTGCATAGGAATTTGCGAAGTGTGGAATTTTCATGTGATGGACGTGAATCCCTCTGTTCAGGACGGTTTTGAAGGACGCATTACACTGAAAGTTGTGAGCTTTGACTATCCAATATTTGAAGAGAAAGAAGCTTGGACGTTTGATTTGTTCTCCGGCAGTCTTGGAAACGTTCTTGGCTTCTACTTGGGACTCGATTTATGGAGAATTATTCAGTTTTTAGTGGCAAAAGCGAAATTAATGATCGCCGCTGTCCGCTTTCGCTGACAAGTAATGACCCGAGCCGTGCTTATCACTACAGTAGAACCCGGATATAAGAGACTCGTTTAAATTCCCGTGCTCAGTGCCAACACGCTGTAGACCACGGATATAAGAGAAACCCTGATATAAGAGGCATTTTTCGATTTCCCCTGGGTTCTCATATATCCGGGTTTCACTGTACTTGTCAACAAGTGAATGTTACTTGTTACGCGTAACGTGTTTACTCGTTTACTCGTTTCTTTGGACATATTTAGCTCTCAATGTGGTCCGTTGTTGCATATATGTTTGAACTTGTTTTGCTGAGCGTATACGTTTTGTCTTACCGGGCGTCAGAAATGACGCCTGGACATGCCATAGGTGTAACCGGGAAGTCAAAGGGGGTCGTACCGAGAGAAGGTCCAGACCCTCCTGGCTTTGGATACCCGTTACACCTATGCCTAGACCCCCTGGTTACACAATGCAGGTTTAATATTACCGCTGGGATAACAAGCGGTATTCTGAAGTATGGTGTCCGAAAAGTAACAGGAAATATTATGTCATATGAATCTCGAGCAACCCCATAAGAGGCAATTATTCTCCTTTCCTCTCATCACTTTCACGCTACCAAACGTCACTCACTGTTATATGTTTGGTGTATTTCCGGATTCCCCCAGAATTCGACTCCTATTACAGTATGCCTATTGATCCCTGCATAATTGCTCCCTGCCTACTGACTACTGATCTCTGCATATCTGTTATCGTAAACGGAGTCTCTTTTCTCTTTTCTTGCTTTCCTTTGGATAGCATGCTAGAATGTCATGACGCTTGCCGGAATCGATGATCTGCTTGACTCTATAATTATCGCGCACGGACGCTATAAATGGCTTTTGTGCTTATGACTTCACAATTACTGATCACAATTATTGAACGAGTCCAATAAAAGCCTGGCTATAATAAGTAATAATAAGTAATCCGTTTGCTTCGTTACCGCAAATGCTTACCTTCACTTTAACCTGCATCCTCCTCTCCAAGTCAATAAAATTGAGAAAGCGTTCGAAACACCTGGATTATTGTACCCTTCTATCATGGGCAGACTTTGTATTGCTAAAAAATGAATCTCGTCAGCGTTTATTGTATTGCATAATTTTCCCTGATGATGTATACGAAATAGTGCTTTTTTGATTATTGTACGAACTTGAGGAGGCAAATAGCATAGACGTTTTATGGGCGACGGAGACAGGGAGCAGAGGCAGCGCAGAGTGATTAAAATTATGCAGGCAAGTCTACAAAGCAAATTTGATGACAGTATGTAGTACATGAGCCAATGCAACCAGAGACTATATCGAGAGTTTGGGGGTAAATCACCGATTTTTATAAAAGTGTAGCGCTATGTAGAGAGGGTTAATTGCTGTGTCCAAATCCTCCAGGCGGACCGTGATTGGATGTTTGGAATATCTCAAGATTCTGTTTTTAGAATGCTCTTCGATAAAACATACTCTTCTCATCGGAAAAGAGTATGTTTTTGTGAGCCGCAGTTGTGAATTGTTTGCAAAATAAAGCCCTGGATCATACATGTCCACGGGGAAGGGGGGATACACCGAGGCACTCTCAAACCAACGCCAAAAAATGGTTGGATGAAAAAAGAAAAACGTTCGTCGCTTCGCGGGGAAAATTTTTGCCATCTGGGTGATAGCAAAAATTTCTTCCATATTCCCCTAGCCCGCCAAACCGTGGACACGTCTGCCCATGATAGATACAGTAATCCAGGGCTTTCGAACGCTTATTCTATTTTATGGGTTTGGAGAGGAGAATGAAGTTAAGTGAAGATAAACACTGTGGTAACGAAGAAAACGGACTGCTTATTATTACTTATTATAGCCTGCCTTTTATTGGAGTCATTCAGTTGAAATAATAGTGATCAGTAATTGTGAAGTCACAAGTTCGTTGCCAGGACACAAAGCCAATTATCGCGTCCATGCGCGACAATTTTGAAAGAAAAAGATTTTGAAAGCATAACTTTGCAAGCGGATTATTTTAAAAGAAAGCCTAGGATCTAGCTAAGAGAATGGGACTAAATTTGTTGTAAAATGTATATCGAAGTGCAGCAGAAAATTTTGGGTCATGAATCACGAGCAACCCGTCAGAGGCAATTATTCTCCTATTCTATCACCACTTCCATGCAATCAAAAGTCACTCATTTTTATTGTTTGGTGTATTTCGTTGAAGTTGCATATTTTTTCCAGACAAAGCACAAAATTCGACACCTATTACACATTTACCTACTGATCTATGCATAATTGCTCCCCGCCTACTGACTACAGATCTCTGCATATATGTCACCGAAAATTAAGTCTCTTCTCATGCTTGTTTTCCAAGGATAGCATGCTAGAATGTCATCAAGCTCGCCGGAATCGATAATCTGATTGACTCGATAATTATCGAGCAAGGACGCTAAAATTACCTTTAATATCAAAGCAACGTGCTAACCTCGAGCCAGTTACAGCTATAACTCAAAGCAAACTGGAAACCCTTCCTTTCTCGCAGCCATCATTCTGAGAAGTTCTTGCTCAAATATTCATCATGGACGAGTCAAAATGGATTCGCATCCAGCTAAAACTGCTGTTCGCGAAAAGTTTTCACGTGTTAATTTTTGCCACCCTCGGTTTTCTAACCGTGAAAACTGGCGGTAGCCTTCTTCTTGCATATTTAAACGGTAAAACATCATCCACAGTCAAAATAATGGATAACGATTCTATTACTCTGCCGCCAGCCACACTTTGTTTGCCGATGATGCATAGCGCATTGTACGATTTTTACAATTTTACTTTATCAGAACAAAGAGAAATCTTTCTATCCGACGACATAATAATTTGCCTACAAGAGAATAATATTTCAAAAGAGGGTCTTCTCAAAAAAGAGTACCGTTGGTCAATACCGTTTATTTTCATTACTCATCAGTATTTGGCTTGTATCACCCATTTTGAATATTTACAAGAAGATGCAGACATATGTTATAATGACACCCATGAACTGTTTGAGTTCAGAAACATTTTCACCAAAAAACTTGAATCACTCCATATCACAACGGAAGAATTTAGACAGAGATTCGGATACGAAATGGCTGTCTCATATGAGATACATTATGGACTTGATGCCTTATGGGACACAACAGAACAAGACAAGCTCCCCATTAAATGGAGTAGAACCACTTATATTAGTTGGGAAAAACTATGTTATCTGATACCCTTGGATCAATACCCGTTTAATAAAGAAAATAGCCAGAGCATAAATGTAGCAATCACGCCAATCAGCAATTGGTGGCAAACATACGGTGAAATTTTTTTTGACTTCAGCGGAAGGACTGTTATACGTGATAAAGAAGTTGATGAAAATGTCGTGTTTTCTGTCCCGTTCGGTCGGCATTTAATTCTACCATTCAGCATTTCGGCTGTCTCATGACCTCTACCCACAGTGAACGGAACTGTTCGGTGTAGCACAGATCAATCACTGGAAGCTTGCGAAATTACATGCAGACAAGAATATATTCGCAAGCAGTGCAATTGCTCTTCAACAATCATGAACCACAACACTGGTCAACGACACATAACCGAGACTTCTTCTAATATGGGCGAAATTGAGTGCAGATTGGATCAATATTTGGTTTGTTTAAATGACAGTGGACTATACAATCGTTCTTGTGAAGAAAATTGCCCTGGCTTGTGTGAGAGTGTCAGTTTTGTTATCGATATCGTGGATCATGGATATGATACAAAGTATAAAATGGCCCTCATTGAACTGAAAGTGGTTGCATTTGATTATCCAAGCTTTGTGGAAAAGTACTCTTGGACATTAGACTCATTCTTGGGCGTCTTTGGAGGGGCTATTGGCCTTTGGCTGGGACTAGATTTCATCATTATGACACAATTTTTTGTAACTCTTTTCACAAGCTGCATACTTTTTGCATGGAAGAAAAGAGGAAATGTCCACAAAGAAAACTCCATCACGCCTTCAGAAAGGTACCGTTGTAATCGTTTTTCAAATTCTTTCGAAATTTGTGAAATGGCCACTTAAAGTCTACTACGCCACGCACGTGGGTGCCCCCGTGGAGTATGTGTCCGGTCATAAAAATAGGTCTCCTATTACCAGCGCAAGACTCATGCAATGGCCCCAACTGAAACGCTTCGATAAAATTTCAGCGAACGATAAATAAAGATCCTACAAAATTTCGTACCATTTATCCCGCATGATACAAACCTGTCTTCGAGTACATTAAAATCGAGTGCTGTTTCGTTAAATTATGAATCAATAAATTCAAAGATAAAAATCTTCTTAAATGCCGTTAAAGTAACATTTAATTCCGTTAATCGCGTTGCAACTCAGATGATGCCGTTATATTTCAGCATAAAAGATTTGGCAATAAAACAGGCAAAAGACAAAATTACGAAGAAAAATTCGAGTACAAGCAAATGGCCAATTTCTGATAATAATGAAAAAAACAAAATTCCAAAACATTACCTCGATATAAACCCAACAGAAAAGAAGGACAGCAAATTAAAAGGGCATGGGTGGAGGAACAAAAAAAATTGTCAAACGACACTTACAATCTCAATATATTTTATTTTTGGACTGATGGCAACAAATTTTTCGATCAATTTTTTTCAACAATACATCAGCCAACCTACATCGTCTACTTTTGAATTAATGTTTAACAAGAGCATAATTTTACCAAACCCGACTGTATGCCTACCACTCATGCCTGGAGAGTTAGACTCAATCCCGAAAGATAATATTGACATATTGATTGACAAAAATATCAATGAATTTCATGAGAAAAATGTTATCGCCTACTTTGATAACAAGTCTACTTCGAAAGAATCGCTAATCGGTAAAGAGGCTTGGTCGAACTCGCTATTGCACGTCATTCACAGTTACTTAGCAATTTTGACGTATTGCGAGGAATACGATGAAATCTACAATATCACGTGCTCTGAGCAAGATCAAACCCCTCCCTGGGGTTATAAATATCGTTGGAATTATGAATATGATAAAAGGAGTACAGACTTTTTGAACAAGACGCGTGCAATTCTTGAAGCCAGGCTCCAGGACAGTGTTAATTATGACGCGAATTGAAGAATTTAAAATTCATAATGACCGCTCTATTTCACAAGCGATGTAATTACAGGGTGGCGCAGAAAAATTCAGGTTGAAAATTTACTTTTGAGGATCGAGAAGTCTTATCGTAATCATTTTACTATTTTTACACGTGTTTTACTTATTTGTGATCGTACTCATAATTAACACTGCTCCAGGCATTGAATGTTTCCGTGAACGACCTAAGGCAAAAGTTTGGCAAAGAAGTCCTAAGGTTTTATTTATTTACGGCTCATTACAGTCCAAGAAGAAAAGAAAATGTCACGGAGGTTGCTATTGCAAATACATTGGCTGTTGGTTCTAACAAGATCTGCTATGAACTCAGTTTTGCAATACATCCTTTTACTTTGGAGAGTAACATCATAATTAGCGCTAAAATGCAATCAATTCCTCAGGTCAGACCGTTATAGAGTCGCAACGCTAAAACGCTAAGACTTGGTAGCAATTTTTTGATTCCTTAGAAGCGGTGCTGCATTCGACGACTAAATCAAAGAATTTATCTGTTTTCAGTTAATATTCATCAAAGGCATATATATATATATCAGTAATAGGAGAAAACGAATATCTCTTCATATACATGGCCGGTGGCTCGGGTACAAACCGGGTCGTGGTGGGATTCGGGTTCCCCCAAAGGTCCCTCCAAACTATATGTACAGGGTATTTAAAAAACTGTACCTTTTTCTTTTCCATATTTCTCAACAATGGGTGAATCAAATTGCATAAAATTTGAGACATAGGTGCTTTAATGTACTCTATCTAGTAAATGTTATTCTCAAAAATCTTTGTGATCGGTTGCACCTACTAGTTTTATGGGGTCAATAAACAAAACCTTCGAAAATATAACCAATTGGCTTATTTTTGCCAATCAGCGTTTAGCGCATTTTTCAAATTATGAACGGAACAAAGCATTCAGCATCATCATAAACTTCATGCTAGAGAATTATCCTGGTCCAAAGTCCATGGGATTCAAGTCAGGATTGTTACAGGCAGGCTAAACGCTGCTTTGGGGCCGTACAAAAATTACGTAACGCTTTGGGAGGGGGGGGGGGTCGCGGACCCCCTGTTACGCGAGCGTTACGCAGGGGGGAGGGGGGTGTCGAGCTCTGTGTTACGTAACGCTTGGATACTATAGAATTACCTCGGCGAGATAACTTATTGATTAATTTTGACCTGTGGAGCGGTTGGTCACTTGTCAATACAATCGCTCGCCGGTTGGCGCGGTCGATTGAGAATTGACGTGCGTTACGTAACCTCTCGCTCGCTTTGGCCGTTTGCCATGCGTTACGTAACAGGGGGGGGGGGGGGTCGGACGCTTTGTTACGCATGCGTTACGGGAGGGGGGGGTGTCTGAAAAAGGTCAAAAATCGCGTTACGTAATTTGTGTACAGCCCCCAACATACAGAGTGGATGGAAAGTAATGGGATATTATTTGTTTCAATTCATTTTCATAATTATAAACACAGCCGTTTTTGAAAATCAGCAGTTTTGTTTTTAAGTTTCCGTATTTTTTCGATACGATTTGAACAATTCGGTGTGTTGTTCATTTCGAGATATCGTTGGTTGAACACATCTGATTTCACGGTTAATTATAGGCATATTATTGGACACAATTTCAATCCATCATATCTCGGCCACAATATGACCGAATTCAATGAATTTTTGTTTTGAAAGAAACCAGAACATTTGAAGAACCGTGACCCTTAATTTTAGTTTATTCGGTATATTTTTAACGAAGTTATTTGAAACCAAACTCGTCCCCTTACATTCCACCCATCCTGTAGTTTGCACCGTTTCTGTGTGGTCTCATGGTCTGAAGGAAACAAAATACAGGCCTACATTAACGATGGACGATTGCTAAGAGGGTGGTGGTTAAAAGCACCTGTCTACAAGTTCTCAAGTACATAAGCTGGCATAGAAGCAGTAACTTACATCGCTTCATGGTGATGCTAACCGAGCCAGCACCGCCCATCCGCGATCGCTGGAACATTTTACCCAATTCGATCAAGAAATGGTCGTTATCCAATAACGTCATTTTTGCAATGTGCACAGCTGAACAGTTATTACCACAACAAACTAAACACAGGAGAGGACTGATATAAGTAGAACCTCGGCCGGCAGAATTTGGGAATGATGTTGATGGTTATCTGAAACACGGACGAGGTGCAGTTCCGTCGTGAAGCAAAATAGCGCGGTGAGACTCAACATAATACAGTCCACCGAGCGCTGAAGAGCACGCCGCTGGCGCGCTCTTTTGGTTTTTTCACTACGAAACTTAACGAGGGGTAATTCGGCACACTCAATCCGAATTTAATGTTATCTGAGTCCAAATCCGGTCCAACACGGTCCTTTTGCTCCCATCAGCTCCATTATATTTGCCCCGCCTGAGTAGATTGTCAGACGTGCTACTTTAGGTAGCAATGTACTGTACTCCTTTGTAGGGGGTCATACTACTCGAAGGCGTACTCCCGAGGAGTACGCTAAAAGTACTACTTTTGAGTCAGAGCGTCCTACTTTGTTATTTTCTCAATATAAGCAGTTAATGAGTAGCAAATTTGTCCTGGCAGCATTAAAACAACAACAAAGTTTGCCTGCCGCTGAAAACCAGTAAAAATTTTCAACTACAAGGCGCGATTAGAGGAAATCATCCTCCCGGAAAATACCATGTATGACCGAATAGAGCACCCGGGCTTTAATATTTTGAACTGCCTTGAGAGGGGGTCTATTTGATGGGCAAAAATATTTTGGGCTTTTTTTAATACGCGCCGAAATCCCGACACGAAGGTACCGTACCCCGCCCCGCGCGAGAAGGTCCAAACCCCCCTGGCCTCGGACCTCGGTTACAGGTATGATTACACGGAGTGCATTTTCATTAGAACTCAGCGCATTTTTATTATTATTTCGCATATTGGTCTCAAAATATCTTTAAACGGCGAGAAAACCAATCGGCGTTTTTTGTTTTCGCGGCAAAGGGAAGTTTTCGCGGCAAAGAGTCTGTTGTATGATAAGCATCAGCGTCTCAGTTGACTTAAACTGAAAAAGCAAATACATCTACCCATTTGCAGTTTAATTCAGACATTTACTGTGACCGCATTCTTCGTGTCCTGCGTTCTTCTCAGATTCGCTGATGTCTGCAATTCCCATCTCGACGTAAACTGCGAACAATATCGTTATCAGATGTGTAACCAACTCGCCAGACTCATGGGCCGCTTATAATATACACTTTGAAAGCTGATTGTTGGCGTGAATGAACGTGTGTGCGCGCCTGTGTCGATATAATTTCAGTTCTACCAAAAGTGGCAGATTTCTGGTCCTTCGACCAAATAGATGCATATGGGATAATGGAGGCCGGTTGTACCGCTTTGCTGCGGTTTCTTTTGCGAGAATATAAATTTTTAGAGTAAAATGAGCATACTTAAATGTCGCGGGCGATGCAAGATCTTCTAGGACTACGAATTTCGCTATTTTTAGTACTATTTTTGATTAACACTGCTTTTAGTTCAAGTTGAAGTCAATCAACATTTTTAACATGTCCAGTGTTCTGGAAAAAAATTCGGGTAAACGTCGTCATCCACAACATCAAGACCGAAGTCTCCCTTTGCAACAAACAATTAATCGGAGGCCTCAACATACCTTAACATCCAAAACTCAAGAAAATAAACAAGGGGAGCCTTGCGAAGAAGAAGAAATCTGTTCCGATACAATGGAAATACCAACAAGTAATTCTAGCGTGGGTAGCAGCATGTCGGATATCAAGGACAACAGCGGCATTGCTGCTCACTCGATACACGGAGGAAATATATACAATAATTGTAACATTACTGATGGACCAAGGAAGAACGACTGTGAGGAGAGCGTGCCCGGTAATGTTAAACAGCGGTATGATAATGATTGTCTTTTCAAAATGACCGGATCAATTCTTTAGGGTTCAAGCAGTGTACACCGAGTACCAGCCGGTGTTACTGGCATTCCATATTGTGTGCTCAAAACCTTCCTTTTCGCTCCTCAGGGGCCCATTTCATAAAACTATTGTAATTACGACTGTTGTGATCACAACTGCAGGAGGCGCCGTGATTGTTAATTTCCCGGTTATTTCCAGTTATTTCCGGTTTTCTTGCCAATCACCAGTTGTGATTACAACAGTTGAAATTACAATAGTTTTATGCAATAGGGGCCAGGGAGGGTGCGGCCCGGCCCACAGGGTATAAAGAGCAATAAACGATAACAAAATAGCATTTGAGGAAAAATGCAAACTTTAATACACCAAAAAATCTTGTCAACTCAATCTCAACACATTAGAAATGAGAATTGCGAATTTTAATCTCAACAGTTTTATGGAACATACAATTGAGAAATTGAGTGATGAGATTGCACATTGATAAAAAAATTTCAATTCTCAACACTTTTATGAGAGAGAACCTAGGACACCTGATCCAAGTGACCCAGGGTTCACTGCAAAATATGTTGGTCAAGTAGGGTTGCACAACTAGATTAAATTTTTATAGGATCATGAAAGTTATTCGATAAATCACTTTCAGCATCCAAGATTCATTGCGAGAGATGTATTACGAAAGATTCCTGAATATCATCCCCTTCTCCCTGCCATTTACCTTTGATGTAGACAAAAACTGGGTTCCTTTGACACTCCGATTTGATGATGATTCAACATTAACTGAAGATCACGTTGAGTTGCTGAATAAAGCATTTGTCAAAAAGGAAAAGAAAATAATGAAAATGCTGATTATTGAAGGAGATCCAGCTACTGGAAAGACATCGCTTCTGCGTCGACTTGCATATGAATGGACGCAAAAGAAACCACAGTTGTGCCACTATGATTTTGTTTTGTATGCAGAATTTCGTGAAGTAAGAGAGCAAGAGTTTGAAAGCATTACAGATTTAATTAGTTATTACGTGAATGGCCGCCTTGACAAGCAAGATTACGAAATATTTGAAAATTACATAAACGACAATAACTGGTGCAAAGATCATCAGATTTTAGTGCTGCTGGATGGATATGACGAATTAGTTTTAGAGAAACAGTGCCACGAATTAAGAGATTATTTGTTTTCAAGCACTATTCGCAAACCTTTACGGTTTGATGTTGTGTTAACTTCGCGAAAAGGCTATTTAACAAAGCTTCGTGAACAAGGACGTTTTGTGTTTGCTGACATCCTTGGGTTTACAACTGAATTTCAAAAGCAAAAATATATCACGAAACATTCTGATACAGAATCATCAATAAATATTACATCTGTGCAAAATCTTCTTCAGACCAACAAAAATTTAGCAAAACTTTCAGAAACTCCCTTAATGCTGACCTTCATTTGCCTTTTACACGGGAGAATTAATGACGGCAGTGAAGTGGAGCTATATATAAACATCATTTGGTGGCTTTTAGACAGGCATCAAAAAGATAATCCAAATTGCGATGTTCCGGGCCTTTTTGGATTTCAATATTATGCAAGTGACAAATTTAGTGTCATTCAAGATAATTATCCCCATTTTCCACAATTACATTTGCTTGGAAAAATGGCCATGTTCGACGTCTTCAAGACTACTTTTACAAAAAAAGATTTAGAACAATTCAAATTAAATCCAATCGTAGAACAAGTTGGACTGTTAAGAAGAGAAGAAAAGCGAGACGCTTCCTATCGTATAACAACCGAGTTTTCTTTTCTGCACAGAACAGTTCAAGAATTTTTAATAGCACTTACTTTCTTCTTTACTAGTGAGGAGCCACCTGAAAACTTTTGTTGGTTTATTTTTGACAAAGGAAGAAAACTAGGAAGTGGAATAATACAACAGAATATATGTGCATTGCTTCAGATGATCACACAAAGTAGAATAGAACTAGATTTAACCAGAAAATTATTATTTTTTAGGAAGGTAGAAGACTTGACAGCAATAAAATTCTACGCTTTTCTCAGAAAGGATCAATCAGGCATTACATATTACAAAAGGAAATACATAGATAACTTTCGATCAATATCAGACAAAGGGCTGGGCATACCGCAATCCGAAGAAGATACTCATATACTCAGGCATAATGCAGAACAGGGGCATGCGAGCAGTCAAAACATCCTTGGATATATGTACCAGAATGGGCTGGGCGTTACCCATTGTGATGAAGAAGCGATTGAATGGTACAGAAAAGCCGCTCAACAGGGGGACGCAGATGCTCAAAATAGCCTTGGGTTCATGTATGATGAAGGACGAGGCGTTCAACAATCAGATAAAGATGCAGTAGAATGGTACAGAAAAGCCGCTGAACAAGAAAACGCAGATGCCCAATATAACCTTGGATTTATGTATTTTGAGGGTCGTGGCGTTCCTCAATCTGATGGAGAAGCAGTTCAATGGTTCAGAAATGCTGCAGAACAAGGAAATGCAGAAGCGCAAAATTATCTTGGATTCATGTATGCTGAAGGACGAGGCATTCATCAATCCGGTGAAGAAGCAGTTCGATGGTTAAGAAAAGCCGCTGAACAAGGGAACGCAGAGGCACCAGGTTGGCTTGGATTCATGTATCGGAATGGACGAGGCGTTACTCAATCAGATGAAGAAGCAGTTCAATGGTACACAAAAGCTGCAGAACAGGGGAATGCATATGCGCAAAATAGCCTTGGCTTCATGTATCAGAATGGACGAAGCGTTCCTCAATCTGATGAAGAAGCAGTTCAATTGTACAGGAAAGCTGCAGAACAGGGGAATGCAAATGCGCAAAATAACCTTGGCTTCATGTATCAGAATGGACGAAGCGTTCCTCAATCTGATGAAGAAGCAGTTCAATTGTACAGGAAAGCTGCAGAACAGGGGAATGCAGATGCGCAAAATAACCTTGGCTTCATGTATCAGAATGGACGAAGCGTTCCTCAATCAGATGAAGAAGCAGTTCAATGGTACACAAAAGCTGCAGAACAAGGAAACGCAACTGCTCAATATAACCTTGGATCAATGTATCAGGACGGGCGAGGCGTTGCCCAATCAGATGAAGAAGCTGTTCAATGGTACAGAAAAGCTGCAGAACAAGGAAACGCAACTGCTCAATATAACCTTGGATCAATGTATCAGGGCGGGCGAGGTGTTGCCCAATCAGATGAAGAAGCAGTTCAATGGTACAGAAAAGCTGCAGAACAGGGGAACGCAGAAGCCCAAAATAGCCTTGGATTTATGTATGATGTGGGACAGAGCGTTCCTCGACCTGATGAAGAAGCAGTTGAATGATACTGTAATTCTGGTCATGGCATGGGAACCTTAGATTCATGTGGATGAGGATCAAAGCGTACCTCAGTCTGATGAACAATCTTTCAAATGGTGTGGAAGAGCTTCAAACCAGTGATGTTCACGGGTCAGCCAAGAAATTTTTCTCAAAGCGGCCGGCAGAAAATTTTTGATCGCGTGCTACTTTGGAATTTTGGAGATCTGGCAACCTAATGCTTGAGGCCTATGATCCAACAGCAAAAATTTCTCTAGTTTTTCGTGCATCCGTCTAATTCACGTTGTTGTACACACAATCTCAAGAAAAGCAGTCGTTTTTAGATTTCTCAAGACCAAGGCAAACAACTGCACACAATGACGAAGGCAAATAATAACAATTTGAAACGGCAAGCATCATCAAACGACACGAAAATGCTGTACACACCTATAAAAATACAACGAGTTCGTTGCTTCCAAATTGAATGGCAAAATTAAGTATTTAAAACTGGCAGAGACATTGGTAAAACGGAATGACAATAAAAGTGACGAATCTGCTCAAATCCAGTACATTTTCAGTTTGAGTCGCTCATTGACTTCAAGAGCCTTCTCCATGTCTTCCTCGCTTCGTTCATCGTGCGTCGTCGCACTGCAAAGAGATTAGTGAGTCGCATGACAAATACAAATAGGAAAATAAGGATCGCTGTTGCCGCAGATGTCAGGGATATCGTCAGAAACGTCAGTCAGGAACGAACAGGAAATGCATACAGGAAATTTTGAAGATAGTAGTTGGCTCGAGTGCAGCACAGGTCGGCGAAGAAGGTCGGCGCCGGAATCGACCCGCTCTTGGCGCAACGCGCGTTGTGGAAGCACAGCCGGTAGGTGATCGCCTGCAGGTCGTCCGAGCTGAAGTTGGACTCGTCGAACAGCACTACGTAATGCGCCGGTCGAGCGGTGCCCTGCAAATAAAGATCATTAGGGGTTTATACGCAAATTATTTATCGGTTTTTTACCCCGTAACGCTGAATTAAATTGATAATGTACGTATGCTGTAACGTTATATGGTTTGTTGAACGCAACGCGCCTCTTAACCCCCCCTCAAGTGTTCTGTCATTTGTGTACAGTTCCAGTACATTATATTACAGTACAGTATATATGGGGTTCAGTACTTAAGACGATCCTACAGTAACCAACCCAGTCTGCGATTCGAATCTCACGGATAGGCGCAAATTTCAATCATAAAAACCTATGGGTTGATTTATATGTTCCCGATAGATCACTGGCTATGACTGTATACGAAAAATCGAATAGAGATCTCGCCACTCTGTCAATGAAACCACCGACCTTCGGCGCGAGATGGCTGCACAGAAAGTAGTCGAAGTCGACGGGATGGGTGACGACCTGGTC
>JAQGAX010000606.1:0-15260 GCA_034698105.1 Plectus exinocaudatus
ACCTATCCTGTTTTCACTCCTGCTAAGTTTATTGAGTGCACAAACCATAGTGATCGATATCACGATGTTTTGTGCATGCAGTAAAATTTTGCAGTAAAAATTGGAGAGATATGAACGGGCCCTAATGCAGGATGTCATAAGGACGCGTAGATAAAATTTACCATCACTTTGATATAAGAATCAAAAATTTACTACACGAGTATCGAACTGTATTATCATCTTGATGAAATCAACTTTTAGAGTTTACGTGAGTTTCGTTCAAGCTTGGGCAAGTTGAGCTGCTACGACAGCGTTCCGGTGCCGCTTGTGTACACGCAAGTTGTGTATCTCACCGTTCGATGCTACTTTCTCATATGCCTAATGGGACGACAATATATTCACCCAGATCGCGACCTAGAAAAGAACAGCACAGTAAGACACAATTTTAGGAATTTTTGGTATTTTAGCGTAATTCATAACCATAAACGCCAGTGGTTATTTCATAAAAGCCTTTACAGTTGATGCGATTGCAGTATTGATGTTTCAATATGCGCAGTGATTTATCAGTCGCCGCACTTACATAAGCAATGCTTTATGAAGTAATACGAGAACGTGTTATACACGCGTTTCATTACAGTTTATATTTATTCATAATGAACTAATCAACTGGAATATTTTAATCGTCTTTAAAATAGTTGCTGTGGATCGATAAAGAGAGAGTCGCTTTGGAAGTGTGACCTATGTAGTAATTATATTTTTACCTGACGTTTAAGCCGTAAGATCAGGTACAATAGAAATCGTACAATAGAAATCGTGAAGGACGATATCCCTGGGTCCTTCAGATTTTACCGTTATAGATAATTATCGTTATATGAGATGTCTGTAGTGCACAAACGTTAGCGGCAGGACCAGAAACTATTATCGCTATATGCGATTTCTACTGTATGGATTACTTTTACCTTTTTGAAAATTATCTGCAATGCAATGCACTACCGAAATTACAGTATTCAAGTTACAGTATCTTAGAATTTATACAAATGAGATAATTTCTGTTACATTCAGGTTGATTATTATATTCCGATAATGACAATCATACAATTTGTTTTCTACGTCGGATGGATGAAAGTCGCCGAAGCGTTACTAAATCCATTTGGCGAAGACGATGACGATTTCGAAGTCAATTGGCTGCTTGACAGGAATCTTCAGGTACGCAAGTGAACAATGAAGAATGTATAAAGCACGTTTGCGCTGCAGCGTATCTTTGGATTCGCATGCATGTGACAGATGCAAAAGTTGGAGCCTAGGTTCTCCCCCAAAATTTCAAGTAATTTCATGTCAAAAATCAAATTTTGGCGGAACATCTTAAATTTAGTACGAAAATTTTGAATTCAGTAATTTTTTTTGTTTGATTATTTTTCATTTTTGATCAATTTTTAGAAGTTTCATGGCTGTTTCTCAGATTGGGGTTGACTACCCAAATTTCCGTCAAGTAAAAGGGGCACGTGTCCTGCTCGCATAGTGGGACTCCCTCAGAGTGCATTGTAATCAGTTCTTTGGAAGCTGTCGATCAGTCGATTGGTAGATTTATTGAAATTCTTGGCTAACTTTAATAGGTTGGGTTAACTATCGTTGACGACTCCGTGACGAAGCGACCCCCATTGGAAAAAGATGTATTCTGGGCCGAAAAGAACCCAGAACCACTTTATTCAGCTGACGCGGCGAACACGATCATCAGTCCACTTGTCGGTTCAGCCACGGAATTACCGTAAGTCTCAGTGTTACATATTATTTACAGGAATAGATTCCATGCGCTATGCTATTTATCGCTCCCCTATGTTGTTTATCACAAAATATTCTTAATCCGTGTCGTTTCTTATTTTTTAATTTTCGTCAGCAACTGTTCTGCAGAGTTACTTACGCCGCCATGTTCCTGACGTTTAGCTCATTTCTTTAACTAAGAGACCAAGCGAACTACTCTGTCTGCTGCTGAGTATCCTGATCACAACGTTTTGTAAAACTGGTGCGGTGAGATTAAGCGAAATTTTAGTCCACCTAAGACTGGCGAAGACGTCATCATGGTTCCGCGACTTCAAGAAGAGAGCATACAGACTGATGGTGATTTGGAGAACAACGGAATCGTGCGAGGGTACAGTCGTCAGACTTCGATGTCAGAGTCGAGCTCTACGCGGGCGATCAAAGGAATCATTCGCGGCAAATTGAAGCGATTGGGCAACACAATCAGCGCCCAACTGCAGCGCAAGACGAGCACGAGCGTTCCTAACACGCCCTCCTTGCTACCAAAAACAGTCGAAAATGGCGATGTTACCACGAAATCAGATAATCTATCTGGCGCCTCAAGTATCACTTCAATCATCTACGAGTTGGCTAAGCAGATGTCGATCGGTCTGTTTATGTATTCTTACTTTAATCAGTTCCTTTATATTTGACTGTTGAAAGAGCAAAAGCGCGACTGGGGCAGATCATTAGGCACTCAAGGCTGAACTGGGGTCTTTTCAGGTTGATGCAAGGGACCCAAACAGTTAGTCATCTTGCCCTAACTTGGCACACCACTGGTGCTAAGAGTGTTTTGAATCTCGGGGTCAGTCGAGATTTACATCGGCTAACAGAGTATGACGTGCACTCCTCTCCATCACCGATAAAACAATTGTACTGAATCTACTAAAGACACACAAAAATAAAAAACAAAATTTTCAATTTTTGACTGTTTTTAGGGTGATCTTGTTCAATGAAATCATATTCTAATTTAGAGCCGGTATCTGTTGAAGAAGAAGTGCCTACTTCATCTGTGGATCGCGGTACAATGACGGAGGTAAGCGGAATAGTGAACCAAGGATCAGCGGCAGCCAGCGGGCTAACAAGACAACGGGTATCTCCGGATGGTGAGCCTCAGGTGCGAACAAATGACATTGAGCTACCCGCTGTCATGGAAGAAGACGAAGCGCATAGCAACTGAGTGATGAACAGTTTTGCAATAGTACTACCGGGTGCAGAGATGCTTGTGGGGGGGGGTGATTGCGCAACCTTCACCCAAGAGTAGTTTCTTTTGGGAAAACTTGTTAATTTTGAAAGCATTGGCAACGAAAATGATTGCAAACACAATCATACATGTTCAATTTGGTCGCAGAGTGACCGAGATTTTGAAATGCGAACAATGTTTACATTTTATGGTGATTTACCTGCTCATGTACGGCTTTGTGATTATACTAATATACGGTAGCTAATGCGACGCGTCTATGAAATTTATTGTTGTCCTCTTCGTTTTTTTTCTTTTACCCCTTCCATTGGTGTTGTGCTGTTGAAAAATTATTTATTGTTTCAATCTTTCAAAGCGGAATTATCTTCCAAATGCATTCGCTCTATTAAACGCCAACTAGATTATCGAACAACAAGCTTGCAAGCGCAAATTAGTCGCACAGATTTATGCTTTGCTTCAAATGTCAAATTCTATAAATATAAATAGTATTGGCAATTTCCAGAACGCTAACGATAGAACAAGATTGCAATTTGCGTCAACCTCGATTCTAATTTGTTCCGATTTCAGATCAAATAATTATACTTGCAATTCCAAAAATTATATACATTTAGTTTATTTCCCATGCCCAAGAGTGCTAGTTTCTTTTGGGAAACTTGTTAATTTGAAAGCCTTGGAAACGAAAATGATTGTAAAGACAACGACTTCCTTGCCTTGTCGACTACGATTCATCTCAGACTACCTGACGTCGCCGCAAATACGATGTCACTGGAATCTAACCAAAAGCATCTGGAGGAACAACAAATATCAAAACCGGACAACTTTTCCTTGATCAAGAATGATAAAAAGAAGACTTTGTTGATCCCGCTGAACGGTTCAAGTGTGAGCGACGCGCATAAGATGGGCAAGACCAACCGAGGGAGCAGCTTCCACAAGCTGGACGTAAAGTATTCGAGCGAAGAAAGTATCCTTCCACCAGTGGATACAGACACGGTACGACGGAGCAGTATGCAGCAAAGAAAGGAAGTCATCGGTGACGATTTGACTCATAAGTTGCTTGCAAGGGAAGCAGTCATCAGCGCTACTTTGCATTCATCTGGTCTTAGTCGTCATTGAGCAGCTATGATTGTAGTGTTTTCACGATACAAATAATTTATCATGCGTTGCATCTCATCGAAGCACCCTCTGTCTTACCGTCAACTTTTTTAGTTTCAGCATTAAACGTTTTTAAGCCCCTTCGATGCAATTGCTGCAATTTTTACCATCGCAGTAAAAACGGCCACTACATTTTTGGCGGGACTCTCGGTCTCGTTTCCGAATTTTCTAGGTTTCCTTCCCCTTCTTTTGCGCCTGCATTAAATTGATTGTCTAAAGCGAACTGTTAAGTGTGTAATGTCAACGTGAACAAAGTGTTTTACATTGAAAATGTGGTATTTACTCGCAAAAATAAAAACACACGCAGAAATAATAACACATTGCTAACATTTTTTATGAGCGCAATAATCAGGTGCCTTTGTATTCTACGTCTTGCGTCGGTGTATGAACGCATTAGTTAGTATTTTTTTGCTCACATCATATACTTTTGAAAAGCATATGAGCTTAACCATAACTAAAATGTGACGAAAAATGACTATCACACTTAATGTTTGTCCAATAATCTTAGCTTTATTGTTTTTTTAAGCACAATAATGAGTTAGATAAATTTTAAGAGAAGCGATAATAAAAGCTCTCAGCTTTTCATTATTTCTTCGACGTCCATTCTATGGTTACTTGTGAGAGATGCACAAGAAAGGTCATAGATAGATGTGCGATTTTCAAAAAGCTCAGTCCCAAATAGAAGCCGAGGACGCCGCCAATCGCACCAGTGATTTTCTCGAACGTCCATTCCAACTGCTCCTCGAATACGATATAGTCGAATCCAACTACTTGAATCTCAATCTGTAATCCGTCATATGACCTGTCAGACGTATAAAAATTTCGAAAGATCCAACGTTGGCACAAGCCCACACAAGCACTCGTGCAGTTTTCGTCATTTTTTGCGCTATAATTTAAGCAGCCGATATAATCGCTCAACTTGCATTCTTTGAAGAATTCGAACTTTGGAGCATATGAGTATGAGCTCCAACTTGTTGGGGTGCAATTGCACAACTTTCGAATTAGATTTACGCGACATATGGCCAAACAGTTCTCTAAGGTGCTTTTTTCGCTGCAGCCAGATGAAGCTGAAGAGAGTGCTCGGTAAACTGCATCAATGCTGACCTTAACTCGAACGCTACTGTCGAATCGATATTGTATATCTTTGCTGTAGTAGACGTCCGGTTTAATACCTGTCTCATTTCCGGCGGAAAAATCGACCGTTAGCTCTCTACCTTCATTGGTGATTTCCGACACGTTGGATGTAAATCCAGTGATAAGAATCGTTTCTTGCAAATCAGCAAAGGGGTGCTGATCAAATCGAACCTGGAAATATATATTTGGTAGATTAAAGCGCAATCCTATGAAAAATACAGTAAAACCATAACAGATTTTGTTTGCAACATCGCCATCATAACGCTGCTCATTCATGAATTCATACCTTCATAAGGGCCGTACACAAATTACGTAAGGCTTTGGGAGATCGCGGACCCCGTTACCCGAACATTACACATCAGGGGGGGGGGTCCAGCCCTGCATTAACGCTTGAATACTGTAGAATGATCCTAATGTGATGATATTTTATCGATTTTGATCTGTGAAGAGGTTGGTCAATTATCAATAGACTCGCTCGCCGGTTGGCGCGGTCTACTGTATAGTGGGCCAACATGCGTTTCGTGACCTCTCGCTCGTTTTGCGTTAGGCAACAGGGAAGGGGTATCATAAAAGTGCAAAAAATTGCTTTACATAGTTTATGTACAGCCAAAGTCGATCAAGGGGAGGATTCAAGGGGAACGTTAATATTATGAATGAAGAAAGTCCTTGAATAGTTTAAGTCATCAGCACAAAACCGGAGCTCTATCTGATTTTAGGGGGCTGAGAAATTGGGGTCCAAAAATGGCACTTTTTGGATCTGTGAAAATTTCTGTCATGCTAATGTGCAATGGCATCAAAGTGCGTCAAAAACTGATCTCCCTGACTGAGTGAGAAATTGGTGGATTATGTCTTATGTAATACATACGTGGAAGCAGATCCTCTGATAATTGATGCTCGTCACTTGATTGATCACAATTTCTGAATGCTGATACATGATTGTATCTGTTTCGCCATTGATTTTAGAAATTTTAGTCGCAGTCAAAGAGAAAACATTTATTATATAACGACCGAATGCTTGACGGAGCTCATCGGTGCTAATTTTGAGTCTTGACATTTGGCTCTCTAAAAGCAAAACAGCCAAGTAACGATCTCTGTATGGCCCAGCGAAGTAGGCGGGAGTGTCTGAATCGTCGGGTGAACGACGTATCAGATTCATCTTTCCATTTGCTTCGACTGATGTCATTGTTGTCAAATACTTATGCACAATGAAGCGCGAAGAAGTTGTCGAATTTATTTCCTTAAGCAATGTCTCCTTAGTCATATTCTTTTGTGAAAACCATGCTTTAATATTTTCTTGATACTCGTTTCCATTCACATTCGAAATGCTGTTGAATTCCTCACGATCTAAATCAATACACACTGTAGAAATTGGCAGCGATATAGATTTATTGAGGAGCAATTGCGTGTTTGAAATAGTGTTTTCTTGTTGGTAGACATGAACCAGAGAATTTGCCATTAATATCGTCTGGTAACTAAAAATGAAAATTACAGTCCACTTGAAAATCTTATATGCGACCAGCTTAACCCTTTCGACTTTGCTGTTGGACCATTTTGTGATAGCTGTGTTTAAAATTGTGCAGAATTCGCCTTTGAATTGTCGTATTTTATCTTTCTGTCTCGTCTGAACAGTACATTGTTGCCCAAAAGGTTCAACTAACGTTGTTTTTGTTTGAAACATGATACATTTTGAGTAAATGCTACAGCCGATTTCTATGAAGAACGAAACAAGGAATAGAATAATATGATACAAGTTATATCCGAGCAACAATCCCATTATTCCTCCAATTTCACCCAAAAAAGACTCAAATGTCCATTTTAGCTGTTCTTGGATTGTTATATAGTTTAAATTGTGACGAGAGTAAATCGATAAATCGACGAGAGTAAAATTATCATATCTTGCGAAAGTCGTCATTTTTGGTGTAAAGGTCCATCGATGACATGATGGCAGGCAGTCGAAATCGCAAGTACCATTGTATACCAGCTGACTCTCAGAAAAGCAGGACATGTAGCGCCCTAACTTGCAATCAGTTGTGACTTGTCCACGCTCAAGACTCAGGTCTGGACTTATCTGAGGCCATGAACTTGGAACGCAATCACATACTTCCTAAAGCGAAATGGCGCCATTCATAAATTACGTAACACTTTTGGTGGGAGAAGGCTGTGACGGACGCGAGACGCTATGACATCATAGCTATGCATCAGACAGGGACGTGGGTTATGGGGGGTTATATAACCCCGAAGGGTACCTATAGGATTTGGAAAAATGGATTGGGGGTTACGAGAAAGTTTTCAATGAGAAGGGTGGAGTACAGTGTTTTTCAGAGGCCGAAAATTGGCCTCGCGACTAAGCGACCTTTTTTAAAATAAAGGTCGCCAAGACGGGGCAAAATAATTTTTTGCTATGCTAAGGTACCCAAGCCCCTTGGTCATCTTATTGGGGGTTACATAACCCCCAGACAGTCGACCATAACCCTCCCAAGCCCAAATCGGTGCCCACGCCTGCTATGCATAATCATTGAAAGGAGGTGGGTCGCCGAGGTCAGCTGCAGCGTGATGGGAGGAGGCGGGTGTCGTAAAAGGACGACAAACAGCGTTACGTAATTTACGAACGGCCACCAATGGTCGTCGCCATATAGTTTACGAATTAATACTGTATATATTTTCGTTTTGGATTATAAAAGAGAACCAATTACGGGACACAAAAATGTAAGATAAACTGTTCGATCCAATCAGCGCGGATAAAAGACTTTGACCGAGTGCGACACAACTCGGCCAAAAAATGTCCCCAAAAAACAGTTGAAACGTATTGGCGACGGGCTATTCGGTTGACATGTGAGCTAGCGCAGTCATAACTTAATTTCAGACTCTGTTTCTGACGTCAGGTCAGAGTTCTGACAAGTCAAAACTGGCACTAGTCCGGATCAAACAGGTAACAGTTGTCGAAAAGTGTAATATTTAAGATAAAATGTGCATAATCAGGGACAAAAATTTTAGTTAAAGTTAGATAAGTTAATAAGTCAAATCCTAGGCTTTCTTTTAAAAATACCCGCTAGCAAAGTTATGCTTGCAATGCCGAACAAGAGCCGATCAAACCCTTTCATATAATTTTAGACTACGCTGTACATAAATTTTCGGCCGTGGCGCTTGGAAATGTCGGAATTTCCAGCGGAAACTCCAGAAACAAAATTTTCGCCTTCATGGGAGCGCATAGACCTCATGGGATCATGAGAAGAAGCTGGCCGTACCTGTATTACTTTGATGTGGCATCTTGTTTTGCACTCGTCAACTGTTTTTCCTATGCTACATCGCGTTGCAGCACCGTCATTAGGCAGCGCGCTGAATAGCGTAACGGTTTCAATTTGTATTTGATTGAAAACACCAAAAATCGCCAAACAAAGGGAATCATCTTTTCCGTCAACTTCACTGTCAACGTGCAATCGATCGAGGAAGTCAAGGAATATCCAATCACGATGCTCTCCAATGAAGTTTGGATTTGGTAGCGTTTTCTCCGATAGATATAAAGTAATATCGTTGAACTGATTAAGCGGGAAAAGATCGAATCGTATCTGGTAGCAGATTTGCTTTTCTCCAACAAATTTTGTTTTGCTGACGTTAATTGCCTGCCAATCGGTGTAATCATTGACCCCGTAGAACTGCTTGATCGTAAACGAATATAGAACTGCAACTTCATCGCCAAATTTCTGACGCAATTCGTCGATGGTTATATTAAGTGCCATCATGTTCTTCTCAAGAACAATCAAAGCAGCGAGTAAATCTTTGTCATTCGACGTCATTCTTTTTAAGCTGCCACTTTTTGATTTTGTTTCGTAATTTGAAATTTCAATTAGATACGCGTGTACAACGTGACGCAAAGAATTTGGCCAATGCCGTCCGCGATCAATAGTGTTTTCTTTTGCTATATTGTTATCGTTGAAATATTCAGTCACGAAAGGTTCATACGCGACTTCAGTTACATTATTAGCGCTCAATTCTCCGAGTGAAAGAGGTAGGCATAAGGTAGCGATCGGCAAAGCATATGATTTGTTGAATGAGACTTTTAAACTTGAAATCGTTGGTCGACTTTTGTAATCTTTGTATGTTTGAGCAGCTAATACGACGGTAAGTAACCCTAGCAAAGCTAAAAAAATTGTTGATACGATATTCCGAGCAACCCAAATGTTAGTCCAAGATTTCTTTTTTGCGAAGGCAGAGATGGCAAATGTAAAGTTTTTGATCGAAAGCCGAAATGATGAAATCTCTCCAAATGGTTGCTGACAAGCTGTTTGTCTGAAAAATGGACTTGAATACCTAATAAGCTATTACATTCTTAATAGTGCTGCATATTTCAAGTTAGCCGCTACGGTGAAGCAATTATGAGCACGTAGATATATGTACTGGTTTTGGTTTTGTGATGGCGGCCGACTGAGATTGAGATGAGATACTATACTATCAAATTTTTGTTACTTGATTGAGGTACAAAACACACTGTGCTCCAGACCTGGCCAGTGAAGGTTGAAGGGAGTTACGCAACCCGCCCCCTCAGAGGTCTCCGCAACTCCACTTCTTTGACGCAACCCCCAGAAAAATTTTGATTTGTATGGTTGGGGGTTGTTTTTTCATATTATTTTAATCCCTGATTTTCTGCTACTGCTAATACAGTGAGGTTGCTTACCTAGTCAGAAAAACGTTTCACTAATTGGATTTGATTAAGTTCGAATGTGACTTACTTAATGGACGCTTGATTGTTGGAAAGTTCGTGATTATGCGCTGTATCAATTTCAGCATTCTGGTTGCATGTCGTTATTCCTGTGTGCTTAGTACTACTTTTCTCGCTTTCAAAACATGACATGATCGTGGCGACAATGAAAGTCAATGTCACCTGGATATCAATTCCAAGCCATAATCCTGCAACTCCACCAAGCGTTCCAATGAATGATGCAAAAGTCCAAGAGTTTGTTTCTTCAAAGACAGAATAATAAAAGCTTACCACTGTCAACCTTACGTTCATACCTTGGTATTTTTCAAAATAAATGTTATTTGCTTTCAAGAAATCATAAAATTGACGCTCGCATGCTACTAAGCAGCCGCTCTCACAAATCTTCATATTATCTCTAGGCATCCGATCTCTCAGGCACACGCCATATTGCGATAAATAACATCCATCATTCTCAACCGCTCTTTCTTGCATCGCCGATGGCGTACAGTTGCACCAATCTTGAATTTGCATTATGCGGCATTCGGTGATACAGTGATCGATTGTTTTAACTTCGCTACAGTGTGCATTTTTCTTCACAACTGGCATCGCTCGATACACTGCGGCGATTTTAATTGGTAAAAACCAAACTTCGTTCAGTTTCGACGAAAATACGTCAACTTTATCATCCATAGTAGAATCCATCATATTTCTTCCTTGAAAGTCGAGGAAATTTCGTAAAGTTTTCGACAACTGATCCTCGCGGGGATTTGGCAGTGAGAATCTGTTCGCTTTGATTGTTATTATATCTTCCTCATTTGTAAATGGATGCAGATCGAAGCGCAACTGGTAGCAAATTTGCTCAAGGTCTATGAAGGACACCCCTTTGATTTCGATGTCTGCCGTTTTTGTCCCTTTTGCTGATCGACTAGCCGTTGCATGAACGGCGGTAAGAGAATAGGCAATGATTACGTCATAGCCAAACCTTTTCCTGAATTCGCTCACTGAAATGTTCATCAATCTGAGTCGCTCTTCCAAAATTGTTATGGCCATAACCAGGTCTTCATTGGTTTTGTATTTGAATCTTGAAGAATAGTTTACATTATGAAACGCTTCATATTCCGTAATCATTGCTAAATAGTATTGAGCGACAAAAAGCAATGAATTTGGCCAGCTGCTTTCGGTATCTAACACGCTGTTCTTGATGTAGATGTTTGCATCGTTAAAATAGAGCAACATTTCGTCTGTGTAATGTCTTTCGGTCAAGCTCGCTTTCGTACCATTAGCCCCCAATGCTTTTTTGGTCGCACTCTGATAATCGTCGAGCTCGCTTGGTATCAGCGGTAAACAAATGGTTGAAAGTGGCAAAGTTATCGAGTTGTTGAACATGGTTTTCAGATTGGAAGATGTCGTTCCTGCGGCATATTGCAGTATCAATATAAAACTCGATTGTGCAGTGTAAAAGATGCACACAAGAATAATAATTAGCCGCGCGAATTTCGAAATCAACCAGGTTAGAATACTGCGTCTGTTACTCCAATCAGGTGTGTCGAAATGCAATTTCTTTGCAAAATTTTCGAAACGTAGAAAATATTGATTTTCTTCCATCAGAATAGTCGATCTCACTGTAGAGTAGTATTTACGATTGAAAATTTATCTCTGTTGGTAATAGCAAAGTATCTACTTTTTCAGAATGGGAAAAGCTGATGATAAGAAAAATTTTGATTAATTTTGAAGGCTCCTATCAGCTACTGTGGCTTGGCGATTGTGACTAGCCTTGAAGATTTTTGCACCAGCGGCTGGAGGTGGTACATACAGTTAAGCCCAATAAGTACTATATGGGAACATCGCGACTGCTCGCGACTCTATCGAGCACACGCATAGGATAGGCAAGCGCTCTTAAATGTTTCACTTACCTCGTGAGATTATCAGATAATCCGTCATTAATTGTCGCACAATCCTATCAAATATGTATGCTCGAGAGAGTTGCAGGTAATTTTCGAGCAGTCGTATATTTCCTGTAGTCGTTATAAATGGCACTGCGTATGGGAGAGGACAGAGACCGGAAACCTAGAGGCACGTGCCCATTTTACCTTCTGTAGCGATAAACTGACGCTGTTAGCTGTTGACTGCCGCTAAATATCCCTTATTCGCAAGTGTTTGATTTATTTTTGCCAGGCGACGCGATAATGCAATAAGTATATTATTGCCAGTGCAATGGTTATCCTTTATTGGATACGCGTCTTTTCCTATGATTAAGTCACAACACGATCGCTTTGCAAGAAAATTTAATACATCGAAAGTCGAAGATCAAAGGCATTCGAAATTACATTTTTCACGCATCAAATATTTCGTTGTGCAGAAATTAAATTAAAGTGAAATTGATGATCAGTTTGCTACGCTTATTGATCAGGTTGAAAGTCAATGATTCTAGGAAGGGCGATACGACTACCTGGTAAGACTAAATATCGATGATGCTAGAAACAAACAAGAACGAAAAAAATGTGCAATAAAACGATGAATGTAGCGCTTCTTATGAAATATGCAAAATATGATATAACATCATATTTGAGATTAATGCAATGGCGTATTCGACTTTCACCGCAAAAGATGCGTCAATTAATTCCAAATGTCAGTTCGAAACAAAGTCTGTCGCGAGGCAAGGCCGAGAAGCACAGCAGTTTGCCGCTTTGCAGTCAAGTTGCAAAGGTCCGAGTTGCAAATTCATGAAGAAAGGAGGATGGATATTTCATGGATTACCATTGACGCAGATAGGGGCCTATTTCATAAAATTGTTGTACTGTAATTGCAATTGCGGCAAGCGCGTTCATTGGTAAGGAAATAACTGGAAATGACCGTCACAGGTAATTCTTTTCAAAATGTTCCTATTTCTTGCTATTGTTTACCCCGAACATTTGAACTTTACCTCTACACGATCTTGTGGGGTCTTATACAGTCGAACCGGTATTAAAGAGCCATTTTTGGATTCACCCATCCATACCTGTAACCGGGGGGGGGGGATCTGGGGGATCCATCCCTCCCTCCAGCCAGGGCTTGGACCCCCCCCCTCCCGGACCGGTCAGACCCTCCCGGACCTCGGACCTCGGTTACAGGTATGCACCCATCCATCCAGCTCTTACATCCGGGTTCGATTGCACACCCAGAAGTGGGCAGTGAGGGTTACGGGGTTGCGCTTTCCCTTCCCCGGTGGGCTTCACAAACCCCCTCGAGAAAATTTGTTTTATACGGTTGTGGGGGGGGGGTTGCGCAACGCCCCCTTAAAACTTATGTCAGAGGAGTTTCAACCCCGCCCCAGCTGTCGGTCAGTGTCCACCTCTGGTAGTAGTAATGCCAGGTAGCTGCTGTTGCCATAGACGCAATTCTTCGAAGGCACGCCGCCCGCGCGCGGCCGGTTTCCCGCTGCCCTCGGCGCAGTGCACGCGCCCGGATCTCTGTTCCCCTCGAGCGTTCAATGGGCGGCTTTATTGACAAAATGTCGCAGTCATCGCTGTCCCCTGTCGTCGGCGCTCGTGCGCTCCGCCGCTTCGATGTTTACAGAAGCCAACTCGCCATAGGTAACATATCCCAACGTACCACATGTCGCTGCTGCTGTTCGGCGCTTTTTCTGTCCGATTGCTCCCTGCCGCGTCGGCTATATACATGTACTTGGACTCGTGTAATGGAGATTTGAAATAATTGCGCGGCGGTTTCTTTAGCAGAGAACCTTAGCAGTCATTTTTTGTATGAAAACCGCGAATTTGCCTTGCGCTCAGGGTTCTATTTTGCAAATTGTGATTGAAACTGTTGCAATTACAATAGCGGGAAGTGCGATGATTGGACAGAAATCTGATAAATTCGTCACGCCCACTTTGCAACTGACCAATCGCCACACTTCCTGCTATTATAATTGCGACAGTTCTGAGCTCAACAGTTTTTTGAAATAAGCCTTTGGCGATCAACAATTTCACCATTTTCAGCCAGGTTTAAATGGTGGTGCTGGTAGCTCCAACTCGTCTCCCACGGCGCCAAGTAAATGTAAAGTGTTTCTGCTGACTTCGCTGTCCACGGCTATAGCCAGTTATAATGGCAATCGCTCGCTATGCCGCTCTTGTGGGCGGCTCCCTTCTCATGATCATCGCCGTCATTTGGAGCATCGCCGCCGTCGCCAGTGCCGCCTGGCAGGTATGTCGTGGAAAATTTATGACTAAACTTTTTCACACGGAAATAGATTAAGATAGCGGTTGGAGGAAGTATTTTAACATTTTACGGCTACGTTTCCCGAATGCGGCTGGGACCTTTACGATTCAAAATTTCACTACCGGGTGGGCACAAATTAACTTTAAGGGTTTTATCAGCTCCTGCTCGGCACTGCAAGCATAACTTAGCAAGCGGATATTTTCAAAAGAAAGTCCAGGTTCTGACTTAGGGAATGATACCAAACTTATTGAGCAAAAACACTGAGTGATGAGAAATTTGCATAAAACAAAATGCTTCATTTTGAGACATTGCACTGTCTCAAAAATCTCTCAAAATGAAGCATTTTGCTTATGCAAATTTCTCGTTAGCCAGTGTTTTTGTCCCACAAATTCGATATCATTCTCTAAGTTAGAACGTGGGCTTCCTTTTGAAATAATCCGCTTGCAAAATTATGCTTGCAATGCCGAGCAGGAGCCGATCAAACTCTTAAAGTTAATTTTTGCCCACCACCGCCCTGCCCTGTTGATTCACCGGTCTAAAAATGAAACATTTTGTTTTTTTTAAAATTTCGTCACTGGTCAACCAGTTCTTGCCGAACAAATTTGGTAGCATTCTTTAAGTTAGATCCTAGGCTTTCTTTTAAAAAAATCCGCTTCGAAAGTTATACTTGCAGTGCTGAGCAGGAATCGATCAAACCCTTAAATGTAATTTTAGCCCACCCTGTATATCAACTTTGCATCGATTTTTTTTCGAAAAATACACCATTTTTCATAAATGAAATCAGAACTTATTCATTAGTGCCTCCTAACACCAGGGGGATTATATCTGCGTAGGTGATATCGAATCATGAGCAATCAATTAACAATGATATGTTAGTGCTATATCGTTTATTAAGAAACAGAGGTGCAATACAAGTTTTCGGTTCAGAAGCGTAGGTTCAGTTCAAGGATTTTCGAGTTTCGCATTTTCTCGGATTCCTCAGTTTCTTGATTGACCCGAGCTTCCACCCCCTTTTGAAAAATACTATGCATAGCCACGGCCGCTCAACTAAGTACTGACACACGGGAAAAGTTTGATGACTCAGCCAACGAGGGTCTTTTCTATGGCAAC
>JAQGAX010000607.1:0-15250 GCA_034698105.1 Plectus exinocaudatus
TATATTATATTTATATATATTTATAGTATATTATATTTTATACAGCATTAAATTATATTTTTTACACTATACGTCTATTTAATGCCGTTACGCATGAATGGCTCGTTATCAATACTTCCGCCATTTCAGAACCGACCGAGAAGACGATCGTGGTGACAACGGATCGGCAGAAGCGTCTGGTCAGTGTCGACGATGTTGCGGCGAAGTCGGACAAGCGCGTCGTCAATGTCAATCCGGCACGAAGTGCCGACTTGTGTGTAACCGTCGGCAAGGAGACGCGCGAGTCGGCGGGCGATGACGGGTCGAGTCGGAAGCGGAAGAAGGAGGAGACGAAGAAGGCCAGGAAGCAGTCGAATGCCGCCGATTCAGACGACGACTCGTACGGCGCGCGGCGTCGTTAGCGCTGTTTTATGTGATTCTTTTTTTCGCTGACTGGTACCGAGTAATTTCTCCTTTCTCTAATAATTGATGACGAATGTACTTACTTGTTGTTGTTGTTGTATCATTGATGTTAAGGGTGTAGTCCGGTTGGCAGCTTGCTTTTCCGGGCTATCTCGTGAAATGAAATAAAGCGCACAAACGCAACTTTGAGAGAATCGCTCTGAACAGCGGCAACCGTAACAGACACCGCGGCAGCAATCGCCGTTTGCATCGAAGCTAACATGTTTTGTGTCCTGGCCTGACGGTTTTCGAGTATCGCAGTTTTGGTTAGCAGGGAAACATCCGATTATGGGTGAGCTCATTGGTCCGGTGTTGTTCGACGACGCCGGTGGTCGGTTCGTGTCGTGGAAGATATCGGACCGCGGTCGAGTGGTCCCTGGAATGGCGGTGCTCGAGTACGAGTTGAATGGCAAGAAGATAAAGTTAAAGACTCATCGGAAAGGAATAGCGCATCGCGAGAAAAACCTGCAGCCGGGCGACCAGCTCACTCCAGGGTACGGTAGCAATTGCACCAGTGTCTGTGTCCATGCGCGCTCGTCTTTTACAGGCAGTTGATCATAAACGTCGAAGAGTGCAAGCATGCAGTGCGGATGAAGGACATGTGCGGTGACTGCGGCGAAGACCTTCGATTGTGAGTTGCACGCTGCTCATCATATTGTGAACGGCGCCTGTTTAGGAACGAGCAAGCTACCTCTGGCGCTGAAACAGACTCCAGAGGTGCAAGCGTCGCTATGGTTCATCATTTACCGGAATTGGTCATCTCACCGGAGGTCACATTTGAATGACGACGCACTGAACCAACTTCACAATGACGACATTTTAGCTGGCGAAAGAGCAGGGCCGCATCGATCTGGAAACTGTGCTCAAGCAGCGCAAGCTATTCCTACTCGTAGATCTCGATCAGACGCTCATTCACACGACCAATGAGATAGTAAGCGAAAAGCTAGAGGTACGATGCCAGATAATTTGTTGCTGAGGCCAGATAATCTGAATGAAAGTGGTGAACTTTTTCAGGATGTGTACCATTATCAGTTGTACGGGCCAGCCAGTCCAGCTTATCACACGCGCATCCGACCTCATACCAAGAACTTCCTCGAGTCCATGTTTCGTTTGTATGAAATGCACATCTGTACCTTCGGTCAGCGGTTATATGCTCACACGGTTGCCAAGTTCCTCGACCCTGACGGGAAGCTGTTCGGCAAACGGATTCTGTCGCGCGATGAATGCTTCGATCCTACGCTGAAAACAGCTAATCTCAAGTGCGTTTGCAACTAATTGTGCGCGCTTTTATTGAATGTTAATAATGAGTTGTTCAGAGCGCTCTTCCCGTGCGGCGACCACTTGACGGCCATCATCGACGACAGAGAGGACGTCTGGATGTACGCCGACAATCTCGTCCACGTCAAGCCGTACCGCTTCTTTAAGCACACCGGCGATATCAATGCTCCGCCTCAAGCTGTTAAGACCGACGACAACACCGAGCACCAATTTCAGTTTGCGCATCCGAAAACCCGCGACTCGCAAGACGAGGGAAAGCCGCCCGACGCTCAGGCGAAGCAGCCGGCTGATGGCGCATTCCTCGACGTCGGCGCCGGTCAGGATGTCGTTGACGACACTGATGACTATTTGTTGTACCTGGAGACTATTCTGACGAATGTGCACAAAGCGTTCTATACGCTGTACGATAAGGAGCCATCCGACTCGAAGAAGCTCGATTTGAAGACGATCATTCCTTATCTCAAAAGGAAGGTGTTACCCGGCGTTCGTCTCGTCTTCAGCGGCGTCTTCCCGATGAACGTTCGCGCCGACACGACGCAGATCTACAAGATGGCCGAAGCGTTCGGCGCCGTCATCCAACCGGAGATCGTCACCAAGGAGCAGGACGAGACCAACTTCACCACGCACCTGGTCGCCGCTCGCTGGGGCACCACCAAAGTCAACACCGCCAGTCGTTTGGCGCACGTCCAAGTAGTAATGCCGCAGTGGCTCTGGTGCTGCATTGAACGCTGGGAAAAGGTAGGCGTACTCATACCTGGGCAAGGTTGCTCAAGTTGGGCCCAGCATCATGCAAGTGACCCCTGTGCCCAGCATTGTGCATGAGATTTTTGCCTATTGCCGAGCATTGAGCAAGGGGCTTTTGAAAGTATATTGAAAACAGTGGGCTCGGCAGTGAGCTGACTCATCAGCCAGCAGTCCCGTGATAGTCCAGTGTTACGGTAGTTTGTCCAGCATTATGCAATTGGGTTCGATCTTGCCCAGGTATGGGCGTACTATTATGCTATGTGCAGCAACTGTAAACCATTTTATATTCCAGGTCGACGAGGCGCTCTTCAAGCTCAGTGCTCCCGTCATGCGCGAGTCCGATCGATCGCGCTCAGCGGTCGCCGCTGCTCATTCGAATCAGATCACTGGTACTGATGGATCACACATCGGTGATGTACCCGTGTTCTCGCGTGATGCCATTCGACGCATGTCCAACGAAGTAGCCAGTCTGTCCGAACCTGTTGAAGGAGCGAAAAGATTTTAGGTGGATGACGCGTTGTCGGACGATGATGATCAAGATGACGAGGAAACACAAACTGCGGCCCAAGACGATCGGGAATCGTCGAGCGACGAAAGTCTGACCGGAGACACGCCGCGGGGGTGGAAGCGCAAGTCGACCGACCTGATGCTCGATCAGGATCCTTCCGGCAAGACCAAAGCGCGCAGAGTCGACGGCGGGGGAGACAACGACGAGTCTGATGAATCAAGCAATGAAGACGATCAGAGTGGAGCATCGGACGACGACGAAATGGCCGAAGCTTTGGAGAGGGAAATGGACGATCGAGATATTTAATGATCAATCATACTGTATTGCATTTGTACAATGTATGTATTGACCGCCGTTCCACAATCTGCCTTCTTGTACTCACCATTTGTGCACATGTGCGCACAAAATTATCGAACTTCTATATATGTGAACTCTTTGCCCAAGAGCTTTGAAATATTTTTTGGTTATTGCCAGTTTCTGCACGCAGGTGTGTTATTCAAATACCCGCCAGCGAACGTAACGTGACATTCTTTGCGTTGCCTGTTTTGCTCGGCGCACGAGATAGAGACCGCTGAATCAACGTTTCCCATGCAAATATCCACAAAGTCCGTTCGGTCGGTTGAACGTGACTGTTGAAATAATCGCAGTTGAATTAAGTGGAAGTGTAGAGTTGAAGAAGATTCACGGTGATTTAAAAACCAAATCTCAACAAATATGGACTCTGACTGGGAATCGTATCACCAGACGCGGGCTTCGAGTAAGTTCGAATTCTTTCAAAAGTATTGTTTCAAACTATTCGTCGATCCCGTCGGTGTTTCACATTTTTCATCTGAAGCTGTTGATGTTGACGATTCGTATGCCGTCCTACCACTTCTGTGAATTTCAGATGGCGATGGTTCTGATAGCGCGGCGCAGTTCCAGAAAATGACTGAACAAATTGGCACCAACATTCGGACGATCAACCAATATGGTTGGTGAATGTCGACTACGAACTGAGCTCATTCAATTTGCGGACTTCATTTCAGTTCAACAGATCCAGCGCATGGTGGCACAGTTGGGGACGCCGCAGGACAGTGAAGATCTGCGTCATCGACTGCACGAGATCCAGCACGGCACACACGAAGTGTCTCAGGCGACCAGCCAAATGCTCAAGGACCTCAACGATCTACCCAACGAACAGGTACAATGCTAACTCTGACGATGCTCTTGTTACTTCCAAATGGGATGCCGCTATATTGAGCATTCATATTTTGAATAGCATACGTGAGAAAGAGTGACGATGATGTTTCAGAGACAGTGGAAGCTGCAGCGAGAACGGCTGACAAACGAGCTGATGGTCGTGCTGAACAACTTTCAGTCGGCCCAGCGGCAAGCGGTCGAAAAGGAGAAGGCGAGCATTAAGCGCGTGCGCGCCGCAAACTCCGCCGACCAGCAGCAGTCCTACGACAGCGAGACCGGCAGAGGGTGCGTACGAATATTCAAAGTAATATTCGATCCCTTGAAATACGAGACACCTTTCTGCAGACAGCAGCAGCGAGCACAGCTGCAAGTTGAGCAGAACGTCGATCTTCAGTCAATCAAGGAGCGACAGCAGGCGCTCAGTCAGCTCGAGGCAGACATTACCGATGTCAATCAGATATTCAAGGACTTGGCGCTGATGGTCCACGAGCAGGGCGACGTCGTCGGTTTGTTCATGGCATATCTGCTGCGCCTTCTCCTTTTATTGATGACGGTGTTGCAGACAGCATTGAGGCGAACGTCGACAGTGCCGTTGTTCATGTGGAGCAAGGCGCCTCCAACGTGCAACGCGCCGCGCAGTACCAGGTCAGTCAATTTTTGACGTGCTGGCAGTTCGTTGTGACAGATGTATTCTTTCGTTTTAGTCGGCCGCTCGGCGAAAGAAAATGTGTCTCTGCATATTCCTTGTTTTGGCCGTTGCGATCTTGGTTTTGTTCCTCTACTTGTGGTTTAGGTAGACTGCTACAACTCGTTGAGAGATTGAATTCCTTGATTTCGTTGCAATGGACACTGAAATGCGGTACTCAACTTATTTTGCGATACAGTAAAAACTAACTGTGGAAACATTAATGGTCGGCACTTTTGTTTGGTACATACGGGACAACTCGGAACAAGGACAGATTTTAGCGATCCCTGAAGTGAAATTAGTACTAAATTTGAGTTTTTAATGAGGCCACGCCATGGAACCCCATTGTAATTTTTGCAGACCCCTAAAATCCGTAAAATCTTCGCCTGTGATCGTTTTTGTCCTAGGCTAAAATTGACTCAACTTTTGAATTTGGTGCTAAAAGTTGAATTGCTTGCCGGCAAAACATCATAGGAACAAAATTATGCGAAATGGGGCAAACTTTCTGATAGGCACAACTTATAATAGGGACGAAAATCTGTCCGTCCCGTCGTGTTTCCATTGGAAAGTTTTTTTCTGTAGCTGTCAGTTATCAATGAGATGTTCGGGTTGGGCTTTCGGGCTAATTATAGCTGCGTTTACAGTGTCGATTTGAGCCATGAGTGTCTCACTGAGGTGCTTCGGCCTATCATCATAAGTCGCATACAACTTACGATTCTTTCCTTGCACAGTTGCATTGCTTTTGTTTATGACACTGGATGAACTTATATTCCTTGTATTTTCGTGAATTGACATTCGTATGCACTGCGGAACCCGTTTGCGGTCAATTGTTACAGTGTCTTTTTCACTGAACGATTTATGATCTGTCGGTTATAAAAGAGTTGTAAAGTGGCGGAATGCGAATTGCTCTGATGGTTTTCTGTCGATTTTCATTGACCGTGATTTCCTCATTTGTTTTCTGTGTCGGCTACCACTGATACCGAATGTGATGATGTGTACATCTCTTTTTGGTTCAAATATTTTATACAGACGTGTAATTGATTGAATAAATTACTGTGGATCTTTGTTGCCGTCGCGTCAAACATCGATTCATTTTCACAGTTGCGCATTGACGAACGGTGCGTCGTGCGGTGCGGAAATGCAACAGTTATCCGCCGATAAGGATGTTAGCAACGAAGATTGCTCTTTCGATGGATGGTCGATCTCTACGATTGATCTGAGCGAGGAAACTGTCGGTCAGGCCGCTAAAGTTGATGTTGGTGCACCGAATGATCTATCAGCTGATTTCAGCCCCGCCAATGCTGAACAGTTGTATGGCGAATGCAGAGTTAGAGGCGACGCAGGTGATGCAGCTGCTCGTCCCCGTCGTTTGCAACATGCTGCTCACGCTCGTCTGCTGGGTATTCGTCTATGATGCGCAGCAGGGCGAGACTAGTCTGTGCGTTTATGCGCGCAATTGATCCTGAAAGTGTTTGCACCGTTGAGGGCATACCTGCTCGATTCGCGCACAAATATGACGACGGGTAGCGACCTGCTCGACGGACTGTTGAACGGAGCGACCTGCACTGCACTGCTGGCGGCGATCAGTTTCGGTATGCTGGCGCTCGCTTTGTGCGACTGTCGCACGCTGGTGAAGGCTTGGCTTGGCTTCTCGTGTCTTCTCATCTTGTTCGGCATTTTCGGCGTTATTCTTCGGTATATGACTGTCATACGTTCTACCGTACGACAGTATTTACTTACAGGGATGCGCTCAACGCGATGAACTACAAAATGGAATGGATGAGCATGTTGCTGCTGGTGTGGAACTATGGCGCCGTTGGTGCGGTCGTCTTTTTCACGGATGCACCGTTAGGCATGCACCAGCTGTACGTAGTGTGCAACTGCTCGCTCATCTCGCTCTTCTACTTGCGTCACTTTCCCGCGCACACCGTCTGGTTTCTGCTCCTTGGCCTCGTTGGCTGGGGTTCGTTATTTGCTGCTGGATTATCATCACCAGCAGCCAACGATTGTGCCTCTTTTTAAGATACTTTCGCTGTACTAGCTTCTGTTGGTCCGTTGCGCCGAATCTCCGAAAAGGCACACGAGTACAGCGATCGCGTGCACAACTTACTCATGTTCACAACGGAGCAAATATCGATGTCCAACAAGGCCGGAAACTTCCAGCAGTTGCATCAATCGTCAAATCCGTCAGCAGCCTCATCTGACTCAGACGACGATGAGCAAAAGAAAGAAAGAGATACGGTAGACTGTGAAGACGAGGAAGGTAAGTAAAGCCGACAGATATTTTTTTATATATCACTGGTAAGAAAAAATTTTCAGACGCAATCCGACTGGGTTTGGGTGACTTTGTATTCTACGGTGTGCTGGTTGGCAAGGCGGCATCGAGTGGTAGCTGGCCTGCAACGCTTACGGCGGCGATGGGCGTGCTGGTCGGTCTGTGCATCACATTGATGGTGCTGCCGTCGCACGGGACGACGTTGCCGGCGCTTCCCACATCGATCGCGCTTGGATTGGTGCTGCACCTGGCCACCGTACTGTTCGTCGATCCGTTCCTCGGCGCCGTCGTCGACCGACAACTCGTCTGGTGATTCAACACGTTTGTGCTCGTTCGGTGATCGGTGCCATGTGCTTGAGCTTTTTTGATACATCTCGCGATTGATATCCAGTGTTTCTCGCTTTCATTCGCTTTATACGATATAGGGCGAAGACGTTTATAACCGAGTTGGACTGAGCGAGGGACGAGTGCGCACTCAGTGAGCGATAATCCGTGCAGTGACGCCATCACGTCAGTTAAATTGCGCCGGACGACACTCGGTCCGTCTAATTTACGGACCAGGGGGGCGGCCACTGACACTTTGTCGCATCCGATCCGTGCTTCTGCCCGATCATCATCAAGAGCGGCGATGGTGGGCGACGGCCGCTGGTGACGTCGGGCCGTACTAAATTACCTTGGCTTTATCGGTTTCGGATTCGAGTGCCGTTTACACCAATCGCCATCGCCACTCCGTTCAAATCGCCCATCCTTCGGCACGTCGCTTCGGGTGGTCATGGTGTGGATAAGCGCCCCCTCACTTCTCTGCTTTCTTCTCACCTTCTTGCGCGCAGTAATCTCCGCCGCCACGCAAGCTCAGCAGCGTATTCCGTTCGCTGTTCGCCTGCCACAGCAGACCGATCCTCCCTCGGGCGCCCCCAATCGCACTCAACTTTCTGTCGAATCGCAACCGCGCACATTGGCTACCACGCTCGAGCAATTGATCAAGTTGCACGAGCACACTTCCGAAGGTACACACTGCTCCTTGCCAGTTTTAAAGATATTCGTCAATGTGCTGTTTGCAGAGAGTTGCTACCGACGAGACGAAACCACTTTTCGATTCTACTGTCCATCGGCAAGAACGAACGTGGACGGTTCTTTGCGCTACATGTGCATCACCAAGGAACAGCTGTGCAATGATGAGCCCGACTGCCCTGCCGGCGAAGACGAGGACCGTTCGCTGTGCATGTTTTACGAGACGGTGAGATTCATTACTCGGCGCTGCCATAACCCAATCGCGTTGCGCTTGCAGCTGCATTACGAGTTGCACCATGTACGACGGATGATCGCGAACAACTTTGAAAAAGTCGCTTCACAGATGATGCACATGTCGGGTGATGAATCGGAAGAAGTGTGAGACGTCTTCGGGTAGCTAAAAGACTTCCTGTCATTCATTTTAGAGAAAATTATTTGTGTTGAGAATGTTTATTTCTGTTTCAAAATGCATTGCTCAGAAATCGGGCTGTAGTACATACTGTACATGTATCCGATTTAATTAGGTTCTTGGCGACGGCGATTCTGTCGATCGCTAAATGTTTCTATTGTTTTTTTGGCTTCTCGATGGGGGTGTTTGTTGTGTTCGGTTGCGACGGTGCTGATGAAGGGCGCGATGACGTATCCGACTTGAGCGCTATTGATTTTCGAGTGCGTAGCAATGCCGGATAAAAGCTGTTATTGTTGCCTGCGGTTTTCCATCGGCCGGTGCGGGCGATTGCGTCCCTGGGCGACCGAAGCGCAATGCTGTACGCGGCCGTTCAGCACGCCGCCGCCAATCTGGTCGTCGATTCCTTTTTCGCAGCATTCGTCTTGGCCGATAGACGCCGGGTGAGCTCACATCCGCTTGGCGACGGCATGCGTGCCGGTCTGTGCAACCTCATTGCTCGATCGCTGGTTCAGACTGTCATCGAGAACTCGCTCGCCCGCATTGGCAGCGTCAGTCAGAGTGGCGTCGAGCTGCGGCTTATCTCCCCGCTCGAGTCGTCGCTCGACGATGACATCCTCAGCCAGTCTCTCGGCAGTCCGCGAGGTAACGCCATCGACGCCAACTACAGGAGCGACAGAGTGAGACTCGCTGACCAGTTAAAAAAGCCGGCGGTGCACAGGGTTAACGACTGTGTTTCAGAACTCGATCATGAAAAAAGTCTACGCCTCAAAGCTGCGTCGACTTCGAATGCCCCGAGTTCGCCCCGCGTCCGCAACTGGCAGTATGACCAACATCGAATGGCCAATGGCCAAAGACTTTGATGCAGATGTCGGTCGAGCGAAGATCATTGAGTTCATTGAAAAGGTCATTTGAAGACTATTCAAATCTGAAGTGGAGTTTGAGGGGTAGTAATTTCAGACTTGGCGTTACGGGTCGCCGTTGCGCTACTCGGTAGAACAGCTGTACAGTGCCCAGCTCTCGTCCAACAAGAGATACAAGTATCGTGTGTGTTGGGTGTGGCTGTCCGATCGGATGTCATCATCTCGCTCTTCTGTCATCAATACCGCGTCTATCTATTTCAATATCGACGTGCCCAGATTCGAAGTGAGACCGACTGCGCACAGCGCACATCTCATTATTAAAACTATTGCCAATGTTTTAGAACGAAACGGTCGACGTGTCTTATACTTTTCAATCCCATAAACGCCTTCACAGGTATGTGTGCACTTATTGATAGTACTCCTGTGTCAACGACGCAGTAATGCGTCGTCTAACCTAAAAAATATTATATGGAACAGCTCTAAACTTTTTCAGGCCTGGTCGGTCAAAGTTTCACGAAAAATGGCTCGATGATTTTGTTTCTGGTCGACTTTTAGTGACAACGGCATAAATTGCAACTTGTCTTGCTTTATTTCGCTATGCTTGCGTCTACGAAACAAATACGCTCTTTAGACTTCAATATCACTTTAGACTTCAATATCACTCATTTTGAAGAGAAGGTTAAAGAAGAAGCACAAATCGTGTTCTTCTTTTCGCAATTAACTACAAATCAAGGAGAATCACTAAATTCGCTAAGCAGATTCTCACTTGTTACAGAATTGCTTTTCCTGTATCTACAGGTCAAAGTAATATAAGGAAAGTGCGCTATTAACACTACCACGAGGGATAGTGAGTGGCTAAGCAATCTTCATATCTTCGACTCGAAATTTGCCGAGACAAAAGCAAACAGCGACAGTAGCCGAAACGACAAATACTGTTGTAACCATTGTTAGCAGAATACCGAAACCTGAAAGTGCAAACAACTGAATCAGTTTTACGTAACATGAGCCTACCTGAGGGCGAAAGGCAGACTTGCGTGTCTCCGCCGCCAGTGAAGTCGGGCAGAACGTCAGCTGCAATTAGCATATCCGAATTGGTTACGTTCATTAATTTCTTACATGCGACAACTATCCGATTTCGTTCGGATAATGGTTGGAGATCGTTAGATGAAGCATCTTCCAAATCCAAAACGACGAATGCATTCGACGTTATATCCATCTCATTGTCGCTGAACTGTTCAGTAGTCTCGGGTCGTACACGGCTCGTAAGCACAGAAGCATTTCTTTTGGCGCGAAATTGGAAATTCTTTCGACGAAAGCCGAATCTAACCGGGGCACTTGTGGGAACTTCTTCAGCGGCTGTCGTTTGTTCTGCGTCAGCCGGATTTCCAGTCAACCCTTCGCCAGTTGATGTTCCCGTTTCTTCTGCTCCAGCTTCGCCAGTCTGTTCTTCTCCAGCAGTTGTCACACCAGTCTCCCCTTCCTCTCCTGGGTTACCGGTCTGCCCCTCCTCTGCTGGATTACCAGTTTGTCCCTCTGCTCCAGCTGGATTTTCGGTTACCGCGCCTCCTCCAGACGGATTGCTGGCCTCGGGACCCCTGGTGTACGTGAGCCCTGGCGTGCATTTGGGCGGCTAAAACAGCGTAAAGCATTTGAAATCGCTGCGTCAATTTTTCCGACCGTCAATGTGTCGCATTCGGGTTCGCCTTTGTTGCACAATTGAACGACGCACTGGAAGAATACGGTTGGCTGATCAGCGAATTTGAACGCGTGCGACTCGACCCACGCCTTGGCCGTTCCAGTCGTATCGTAGGTCAAATCGGGCATAATCACCGGATCGATGGCGCATCTGCAAATGTCTACCGCTGCTGTCATCGATGCGAATGGCTTCTCACCCGCGGCTGTCGATGATGTCGTGCTTCTCGTCCTTTCCATTATCGACCACACAGTTCTTGATGAGAATACCGTGCGTAGTACTTTCGCATTCCCATTCGTGATAGATCTCCGACCCGATGGTGGCATACTTCGTTTCTGGACCGTCCCGTGATCCAGAACGAACTGTATACTTGCACATTGGCATTCCAGCAGTGTCTTCCAAACTAGCTGTGGTCAACATACTGAAACTCGTTCGCATTACTCTCGGATCAAAACCAATGACAGTTGGACAAACCTAACGTCCAAGCTAGCAGTTAGCACTTTGTCAGCCTCCATGTAAAAGCACTGGATTTTATATGCACGATCGACTTTAGTCTACCAATTAAAAATGTATAAGTATTTGCAAATTATGAAGAAACAATAAGTCTACCAAGAAAATACGGTGAAAAGATATAATGACGACGATACTCTGCATCATTCCTTTTTGGGGCGCTAACTGAAACAAATATAAAGATTGGCATGCGTTTGAATACGTCCGTTTGATGTAGGAAGCATCTGAGGCACCATGCCAATAAGCTTCAGTCGCAGTGTCATGCTTTGAAGCATCAGGGGCTGCCTGGTTTCATTACGGAACTACCTGTGACATTGGTCAGAAGACTGAAGGATAAAGGAAAAGAAAAAATTGGTCGAAGGTGTTTCCCATAGTGATCAATAGAAGCTCACTCGTCGCTCTCTTTGCATATTGCAATTTCCGAACATGAAGGAGATTTCCGGCTTTGTCGATTGACTAGCCACGTCGTCCGAGTAGCTGTGCTTGCACTCATCCTTATCTACATTTCCCTTGACAAAGATTCGCCCTTGAAAGGGGTTCTTCGTTTCGAAGATGACCTTGATGGAGTCGGCAGAGCATTGCACGCTCGAACCTGTAGCGCATGCATCTTATGGTTCGCAAGAACAAACGACAAAACGACGCTTACCAACTACACCGTTGTCAATTGGTTTTGCTCCAGACGCCGCTATCTAAATTGATGAAGCATGCGACCTAACATATCAAAATTGTAGCCATGAAGAAGCAACACACCACTGCCAGCAGTACAAGAGCTCGAGTCGTGCGATGCATGTGAAGTTACGGGTGAGCGTCTGCTGCAACAACGACGACCAAACAATGATCTTGGGGGACGGAACTTTCGGTCTCAGTCGTGGAATGACATGAGGCACGGAACCGTTCGAAACAACCTAATTGCCCAGGAAGGTGGAAGGATTGGTGAAAATCCAGTAGACGACAGACAGGATGGGCGCCGCACAAAGAAAACAGAGCATGGCAATGATAGATCAGCTGCCCGCCGAGCAACGCCGACGCCCTCGCGAACAACCTGAATGCGCGGGGTAGGAAGTCGGCTGACCCGACCCACATGACTCAAGACCACCCGACCACCCGAATGCGCCAAATTAGCCCTACTCAGTTGACCGGGGTCGGTTCCCGTATAGACGCGCCGTCAACTGCAACACAAGCCGTTTGCCCCCAGTTCTTATATGATCTCCGGTTGAGACCGCGGCATCGAGTGTTTCTGTCTGAGGACAAAATGCGGGTTAGCGGGTTACCGTCCGACTACAGTGTCCCTCTCAGCACTGATCCCGACAGTCAATGGCGCGCGTCTCTTGCCAAATTGGCCTTCTGCACCTGCGAACACCTAGATGAGTGCGGGCACCCACTTATCCAAGGGTTGCGCCCGAATTGCCAACTACTTTCATTATGTCCGCATGCCTCGATCTATCTCGAGATCACCGTGTCAAGAACGACTAGCGAGTTTTTTTGCAAATTGTTCATCTTCATTCATACTGCATGAAAGAAACTCGCCGTAAATTAGCAATGATTTTTGCACTCATGCGATTTGGGCGTATTGAAAAAGTATTCATTTGGCAACGCTGTGATACCTTATGCTTCTTGCTCCTTGATCACTGCTTCTAGCCGATCACGTTCTCGCTTGCTATATGCAGGTTTGCTCGAAAATGTACAAGCATTGGGGGAGGGGAGAATTAAACTAAAAAAAAGCGCCACGAAGATAGAGTCACTCTGCATGTTTCAATTAGTGCTATCGCTTCAAGGCAATACAAGTGAAAAAATTTCTGTTCTTTTCATAGCGTAACTATGTGTTGATGATGGAGATTACTGATGCATCGCACAGGCGTTGTTGAGTTTATTTTTTAAACCAGTTCAGAAACACCAAGACATTGAAACAATAACAAGGTGCTAACATGTTAGAACAATTGTTCCTCCGTCCAAAAACGGGCTATTGAGAGGCGGGTTTTTTCCAAGCAGCAGCCCTGTAGAGAAATTTGTGATCGACAAGAGAGCGATACATTCCAGTGTTTGGCAAGCCCCAAAACGTGGCCCAAAAAAAGTTAAATATTCTTGTGTACCAGTGCTTGCTGAATTTGTTGAAAACTCGCTTGCCCTTAAGGTCCAAGCTTTTGACAACCTGTTCATTCCACTTTAGAATTGGACCCACTAGCTGAAAAAATACGGTAAGCACAGCTTCGACTTTAAAATGGGTTACCGCAAATCCAGCATCGACAGGATCGTTAATCCAGAAGTCAGCAAAAATGCCAACTGGTCGTAAATCCGTCCATAAGAGAAATCCGCCTGGACGAAGAACCCGATAGCAGTCGCGCAAGAATCGCGGCTGGTCATCATAACAATGACTGCTCTCAACATTGAGCACCTGAAAATCTCAACATCAGGAACATACCTACGTTTAGGGCACCTTACAATGTCTACTGATGCATCCGGCAGAGGAATATTATACGAATTTCCCTGAAAAACTTTGCCACCCATCGAATCAACGATCGTCATGTCCATGCCTTAATGATTGAGTCCGATAAGGAGTGGAGGAGAGGAACTCGACATACCTTTAACTGACTTGAGCATAGGATGCGCCCGTTCTATCCACTGCAGGCCGCCTCCATGCCCGCAGCTGATCTCTAACAGTTCAAGGCCGTCCAGTTTACCCGGGTGTAGTGGATGCATCGCTAGCGTGCGCTCATAGAGACTGATGTTTGTATGCTCGTCCTCTGGTTCTTCTGCCAGAATTGCAGCCGTATGGGCGAGGGCGTTCTTATCCTGTTCGGTAATTGGCGCAAATCCGTAGTTCATGAATCGAAGATGAGCGGTCCCGTTGCGATGCAGCAATGCGAGGAATGCGTACACTGGTCGCCAAAAGAGTCCATACAGTCCCATTGTAGAAAATACCTTGAATATCGTTTGCCAGAGAAGCGCAAACGACTTGTTCCAAAATTTGACGCTGCTCGTCTCATTATTGCTCGTCTCTTTATTGTTATTGGTGTCGTTAACGGCTACAAGCTGGATGTCATCAATAATAATGTCATGGATCTAAAGAAAATAGAAAGTGAAGGAAAACGAAAAGTTATGACTTCGAAACGATACCAATTCTTCGGTTTTGTTCGACGGTGCCATATGAACCGGTATGATCTAGTTCTGCAAATGTCAAGTCACGGTCGCACGTAGCAATTGGCAACGACACAATGCAAATGCTGGGCACTCGACAGAATTGCCACACAACTGGTGATCGCGACCGTTCGGACAAGAGTGCGAATCAGTGGGGCGAAATCGGTGGCCGACCGCGGATTTGACGAGAACAAACGAGTTGCAGGCTTCGACACAGGAAATTGGACACCACAGCGTCGAGGTAGGACGCGGATTCTGATCAAAGAATGGGCAGCGGCATTACGAGTTCGAAATCATAATGGAAGCACAATGCGGTTACGTCGACTCCTGCGCCGTCGACGGAACCGCTGACCGATTCGGATCCGTCGGAGGATGAAGAGGATTGTTTGCCAGGCGTGCAGTCACCGACCAACCCCGAAATCGCTCATAAAAGCGGCAGACGGACGCAAATCGCATGCAAGGTCGCACGCAACTGCAAACCCTGGCCGTCGTGCTCAATGGGCCGACCGAGGTCGGCAACCC
>JAQGAX010000608.1:0-15249 GCA_034698105.1 Plectus exinocaudatus
CGGAAATAATAATAAGATAGGAGTAGTGAAGTCTGACTTTAATTGATATAGCTTCAAATGTTGAGTTTGAGATAGAGGAGCCTAACTGAAATGCAGGTATATTGATAGGAACCAGAACGAGCATGCCTCCTCCTCCCTTATGTAATCGATCACTGCGGAACACTTGATATTTAGACAACAGACATAGTTCGTTATCAGCGAAACTATCTGTCAGCCATGTTTCGGAGAGAGAAAATATCGTATTGTACGTTTGATTAATGAAAAAATTGAATTCGGGTAATTTACTTCTCAAGGAATGTACATTCTGCGAAATTAATGACCAACGAATAGTTTCTTTATGAGAACTAAGCAAGTGCCTACTTAGGGGTTCCCGAGGAGCAGCTACTGGAGCTTGATATTGATGGCGAGACCCATCTAGGTCATGTTGAATGTAGTCGATCTGGTCCGTCGAAGTTTGTTGACGTGAATATCTGAGGGTCTTGGTATTTGCGACTCCTGGGGCGGCCGGCGCACGTTGTCCTCGTTGAGCGGGCTGTTGGTACCATCCTTGGGGGTCGTTGAATTGATGCAGTGGTTGTGGTTGTCGTTCTTGGTCTTGATCTCGGTCTCGGTCTCGGTCTCGGTCTCGGTCTCGGTCTTGATGAATACGTGGTACTTGGGGCCTGGAAGTTTGATGAGTTCCAGATCTCGGACTGTCCACTGCCTCTCGCCAAGGCTCAGATTTCGCTGATACGCCTCTCGGCGTGCAAATCCGTCGATTTTGAGCTCGGTAACCATCAAGTCCCTGCGGCAGAAGCTGCGTTCTCCTCCATTCGGTTTGTTTCTGTAAAAGTTTGTCAGGAAGTTGTTGCGGAGGGACTCAGACGGCATGAATATCTTTAACACCCGCGGGCGCTTCTTGCGTTTGCTCCCGTGATGAGCAACCCTGACCCCGTCGAAAGGGATATCGGCGAGTTGAAAAACCGATTTGATAGTGGCCAGGTCATGCTCAGCGGTTCTTTCGTCATTGTCTTCTTCTATCGTTAGTCCCTTTCCCTTCTCCGGAAGGTTTACCACTACGGCGTTTTTAGCTTTTTCTTGCCTCTGTTCAACTTCCACACGAAAGTCCGATTGGGCGGCTAGCGAGGCGAATCTGTTCTTGAGTGCAATTGGGACAGCATCCGGTAACTGGCGCGTTGTGGGACCTGATTTCCTTCGTTTGACAGCCTGGGCGTAGCTGTCGTTGGTAGCCACAGTTTGACGGAGGTCGCCAGCATCCCACTGCTGGGGGGTGTCTCTGGCAGGGTCGTTCGATGGTTCTTGTCTCGTAAGATGATTGATGAGCTGAGAAATCTGGACTCCAAGAGCTGTGATTTGGTCGGACTGGAGCTTAATAGTGTCCCACAGGGGCACAACCAGCTCCCTGAGAACCTCTTGCAACTTCTCTTCATTGAGCTGCGTCATTTCAGACAGAATATGAGACAGAATAATGATGGAATATCGTTGCGAAGCAGCCAGGTTATGGCATGGTAGTCGACTGTCCAGGGAAATTAGAAGAGTCTCTTGGTGAATGTTCGCAGAGTCGATCCGGCCGAGTGATCACTCGATAGAATCGTCCGAGGGCAGGGTAGCCCTATTTTGATCCATATTTGAGGCTTCTGATGTAAAGAGGACCGATAATCTTGATTTTCGAGAAAAATTAAAGAGGTGTGAACTAATTAATTAGTTCAACACTGTACAAATGAATACGCAGCCAAGGCTTGACTGCTGAACAGTCACGAAAAAGATAGCAAGCCGCAACACAGTTCGATTGATGTCACTTTTCTAGCGTCTGCTACTTGCAGCGCAAAGCGCCATATTCTCAAGTGTTGATATCTTTAGCTAGCAGTTGCGGTGTGAAGCGCCACAACTGCATGCTATAGAGATCAAGACTATGAGCAAGTTAGACCAGTATTAGTTGTTGATATTTCATTCCCTGTCTAGGAAACACTTTGGGGGAAGTAAATAGGAATGTGCCAATCATTTCTAAAGGCCTCCTTTGGCTTTTTTCATGAATATTGTGATGTGTCTAAGGATCCGCAGGATCCTGAAAAGTTGATGCAAGACAAGCCAACTCATGGGTTGCCATTTTTACTGTTGAAAGCGACACTGAGCCATTTACATTTTTACACTTGATCAAATGAGAACAACGACGTGCACTGTGTGCATGATAATAGCACTAACACATATGAAAGGGAATGATCGGTGCTCAATGAGATCCAAGCTGCTGATGGGCAATGGGAATCAGCACTCACACTCACTGATGAACTTGAGCACATCGCTGTCAGGCTTCTGGCCATGTTGTCTGTCCGTGTTGTCATCATCAGCAATCGCAATTGTGGACTCGCAAGTTCTAGCAACACTATACACCAATTGTGCATCGGGTCATGTGTCAGTCCAGCTGCCCGCAGAAAGCAATTCTGGATGACCAGGGATTGTGTGCAGATCTGGCTGATCCTTGTTTGAGATAATCGTAATTCGTGAATGAGCCAATTGGATCTTTTTGTAAGCTACGATCGTTCCGTTTGGAGCCATAATGGGAAACAGATAGGCATGAAGTCCTAACAGTTCGTATTTTTCCGGATTGTAAGCGCGGATCAAAAGCACAATGCAAAAATTTTCTTCGATATCAGTAGATATATGCAGGACAGTAGCGGAAGCAAATGCTTGAAAGATGTCATTGCCGAAAGTGTACTTATCGTTAAGGTTTGAGGAAAGATTCTGCTTTACCAATTCTAGTTTTTCCCATAAATCATTGGTGTCTTCTATAGAAATATCTGGTTTTCCTCCACGCATAGCTCTGACGGCCGTATTAATATAAGAATCGTGCAATTGTTTCAAATGTAGATACCGCATATGATAGTTGCACCAATGATTGATTCGGATATTGTATTCAACAACATCTTTTTCTTGCTGCTGGATAGCATCTATCGTCATCTGCGCGCGGTTGTAATTGCGACTGAATTCACGTTGCATACTAAGCAGTGATTCACCAGTAGTGACTAGTCCCTTGTGATTGGCCCGAGTGGCATTAACAACGGCAATCATACATGCTAAAAGAAACTTGAGAAGAATTACGGTACTTCTGGCGGTAATTTGAATTTTGTTCCAAAATTTGAATTCCCGCCAATTTTTCCCCGGATTATTAAAATTTTTTGCCTGATTACTTATATTGTGGGTCGCTTTCCGGAGGGATTCAGGTTCTTTTCACGGATTGTAGGGGGGTTCAGGCTTTTTATCTGGAAAACCTCCCCCCAAACTGTATAGCTGTTACATGTATGATGGCAATCATATTATTTTGGACACTGAGCAAACTAGCGCCATAATTCTTGATGGTATCTATAATGTAACCAACTTTTGACTCCAAGCCATCCATACACAAGTTCGTTTGAAGCCAACCAAGCCCACTCATCAACGCTGTCACAATGCCAAACACTTGACGTTTCGGATGCACTGAATCCTTTGGGTACACTGCAATGATGCAATCGCAAAGTCAGATATCATGAAAGGACACGACTAGAAACCGAGTGAATACTGTCCAGTGAGAGGGGTTGGGGCACATGAAAGAGGGGTATTCCAAGAAGGGACTCTTATTTTGATACAGTAATAGCCGTTTTATGGAGGTACACTTGTAGCTGATGGTTAGCTTATAAAGTGGTTTGCTTATGCAATATAAGATTGAAAAACATACTCTCATCTTTGATTCCGGATACCATATCAGTATAAGAAGCACAGTAGAAGCAGCGGTAGGATGGCAATTCCTGGTGGTCACCAGACAGCGATTCATTGTAGCAGCCTCGGTTAGTGTCAAAAACGAGTCTGTTGGGCAGTTTCGGACAGAAAGACAAGTATAGGTCTTCATCATTCATTTCTGGCAGAACGAAATTCGAATTGGGCAACACAATGATCATAGACACTGTGATCGATCATGGATAATAATCACCTAGAGGCTCCGCGAAAACGCCGACACTGGACTGCGGAAATGATGGAAGATCGTTATTGATAGCCTTGGTTCCGAGGCAAGAGAACAGAATGGCCAGCAGTTGTGTTGCGTGGGCCATGATGTGACACAATTCAGCAAGTAAAGCTACTGCTTTGGCCAGGCAGGTAGAAGAGGGCGAAGGTGAGAGTGAACAGATCATAGTTAGATTTGTGTTATCAATCAGATGAGCAAACTGTTATCATCAGTGGACCCTGGCGCCATTCATATATATTAGGGTGGACACTGACGCCTGATACGCCAGATGAATCAATGTACTTCAGGCGTCCATTAAAAATAAATGCATTTCCAGCTTGGATAAGCAAAAACAATGCAATATTTTGCGCTGTGGCGCCAATGGAAGGTGGGTACTGGACAGTCAGTACTGCCCACTCTCTGCCTTCTCTTGTCCGCTCTACTTTATCTGTACCTCCGAAATAACATATGGAGCTTCAGTTACCACCGAAAAGAACACACAAGCTAGTGAAGCAAGCTACCAATGAATACTTTAGATTCTAAGTCACTTACGATGCAAAGGCTCATTGCTTTGTAGTATGCAACTCGAAGGTGGCCAAATGCGGTCTCAAGAATGGTATTATTCTCCATTCGATCCATAAAACAACATATAATGGTCAAAAATTAATACTACTTGACAAAAACATATGAAGTCTGGATGATGTAGACAAATTTTTAGTCGACGCAGAACGCGCATGGGGTTCTATGAAAAAATCGATGAGAAGAAAAGTCTGTTTGTCGGGAACCACCCGACTACACCTAATACCTTAGGAAAGGGTCAACAGATAAACATAACAGATAACGATTGACTCGGAATGTATTCCTATTGATCTTATCGTAAAGACGGTAGAGGTTAATGTTCGAATCATTAACCATCAGGTTGAGACATGACTACTGCCCCACCCTGCCACGTCTATTTACCACTTTACCTTGTTTACCACATTGACTCGATATTATCAAGTAACGCACATTAACACAAGCCGTATGTAGATGAACCGTTTTGATATGAGGCTCTTGACTCGAAATATTGTTTACAGGTTCGCGTTAACTTCTGTGTATAAATACCGCTGTTTACAAGTGACTAGTGGGTTGAGATGTGTGAGAGTATACTGTATGACATTGGTTGTATGCTTATTCTGTGAGTTGTGAATAAAGGTTCTGTAATGAGTCTAGTGGTGACCGACATTTCGTCGAATATTTGGTGGCGGCCCAAATAAAAGTAACCAATTTGTTAAATACCTTGCTGACTCTGATAAAGATGCCACTCAACATATCAGTAATGCTCCATCTACTAGCACACAAGCGACTACTACAGGACATCCCTGCTGCGACTGCTGTGCTATTCTGAGCAAAGAAAATGAAACAATGAAGCACAGTTTAGATAGAGACCATCAAAGCATAAAATTGAAAAGTCAATTCCCATTCAGCACCCTTATAAGCCAACGTCCGAAGCATCTGCTGAGTCGATATGTGAAAGGTATGTGACATTATAGGCCTTTGCTGACTATCCTTCGATTTAACAATTTGGGGAAGGCTTAAGAATAATTTTCCGAAGCAACTAGAGCTGATGGCAAAATATATTTAATTTTGCTGATCCTAATCTATGATCAGCCACTGGTTCTTGCATCTACTGAACATGTTCATTTTACTTTCTCTTTTATCTGAATACATCATTTTCAAAAAATAATAATTTCAGACAAGGTATAGTAGGCCGCAAGCCAAGAGTCCAGCCTAAGCCAGCTGCAAAGAAAGCAAAGAAACAAGAAAAAACTCGAGCATTCCAACTGCGGAAGAAGGTAGAGCGGGTGACCACAATCATGGTCGAAGATCTCAGTCTGACACCACCCGAACTCACCTGTTCAATGCCCCATGCCAATGCCTTATTCTGCTGCCTCTACTTTGACCAAATCTGTCCTACTGCTGCAAGAAGTTATCCCAACGCCATTGAAAGATGCTGAAGTTGTCAACGAGAAAAATGAATCAGCCAATTCTGCCATGCCTGTCATTCAGTCAAAGGTGCATTGTCGAAAAGATGTTCATCCACCACCAGAGAAGCGACAGCAAAGTAAGATGGACCCAGAGCATAGTGATGACAATGACATTCTGAAGCAGATGCTTGATGACAACAGTCCATGGAAGCAACTGACTTCAAGTACGGCTGAACAACAATGAAACCGGGTGCAGAAGTGGCAGAGTCGATCAGCTGAAAGAGTGGAAATAAAACAACATTGACAAGTGCTGCGTGCCAGTCAGGAGTGCAAACGAGTGATTATGTTGACACCAAGCAGTGCCAGAAATCATTGATTGCAGCAAGCTGCAAGTGAGCGCCAATGGATAGCACAATTATCGCCTAACAGTGCCGAAGATCACTGACTGCAGCAAGCTGAAAGCAAGCGGCAATAATTGGCACTGTTGTTGCCAAACAGTTCCAAAGATCATCAACTGCAGTGAGCAGAAGATGAATGAAAGCAACTGTCCAGGCTGATGCCAACAGCAGCTGAGCAGCTAAGACAGTTCCGGGCCACCCTTTGACAGCTTTGTCTCCAGCAAATAACCCCAAGGAAATGCAAACTAGCTGCTGATTGTGCTGCACAGAAAAGACTTATTGCGAAACTTTCTCCTCACAGCAAAAGAATCCATCTTCTCAATCGCCAATTCAAGTAAGTTTTTTATTGGGAAAGAAGTTTGCACAGATATTTCAACTAAAATCAATTAAATTTCAAATAAGTTGCTTTGCATTGCATAAGAATCCAAAAGTATTCAAATGACAGTGAAATCCATGATTTTTGGCATAAGTACTCAGAACTGCCAAAATTGTTTTAAAACACAAGGTAATCCCCGCTCCCCCCTAGCACCACCCCTAACTGCATGTGACTGATCACCATATCTCTTTTGGTATTTCAGGTATGCAAAGAAACATCAGAGTAGAGTGCCCATTGATTGGAGACAAGCTGTTTGTGTACAAGCTGCTCATCGAGTGGCCACATGCATTCGAGCCAGTGCCAATGATCAATGCTGGATTCCCACCACTGCTGCATTCCAGCAAATGCTGCTTTGTCAGCAGTGGAACCTGCGAATCTTCAGTTTGGCTGAGCAATATTTGATGCTAGGAAGCAATGGACAGCAGCGGAGACCTATGTTGGCTCAAAAGGTTGGCATTTTAGTGATTCCCTGTAGTTCATTTATATTGATAAATAGAGAAGCTGTTATTTTAATTGTTCTAAAAACTGATTAATAGTGCCTGGTGATTAAACTATCCGACTGATTTGTAATAATGTAAAATTTTGTCTGTTTAGAGGAGAGCCGAGCAAAAAATGGCAAAGCTGCTTTCAACAGCCGAAGAAATGTGCAAGGTTGTGCAGAGCAACATGCATCAGATGTTCCATTACTTTTATGACAATTTTGTCATGCCAGCATCTGAGAGCATCAAAGATGAAGCTGAACAGGAGTGCAAACTTGCTGAATCATATGGCGGCAAATTGCAGTTCCACACCAAGATGCATGAACTGTTTGGACTCGATCAGAGCCAGTTTATCTATCTTCCAATCACCATAATCGTCAAGGAGTGTGAGGCAAGACAGGAAGATACAGATCAGAGAGAAGATAATGTCACCAACAATGAAGTGCTTTCTGGACTCGACCAACTCGGTGAAGAAAACATCCGCTGCTTGCTTGCTGAACTTGGAGATGGCTCACAGTCGCAGGTCGTCATTGAACAACTATCTTCTGACATGCCACCACAAGCGATCGGGGATCCAGTGGTTGCGAATCAGTCACTGCCTCAACCAATAGAAATGGAAGCATCCACTGATGCCACTGACGAAAACGCCACCAGCGACCTGGAGAAGCAAGAAACATGGGCTCATCACTGCTCAGCTGATTGCATTATTCCTGTGAAATGGGCAACTCAACTGCACTCAGCATTTCTGAAGATGGACCCAGCCAGCACTGCAGACAATTTGTGCAAGATGATGGATCAGTTTGAGTGCTGTGGTAAATGCGGACCCGACCAGTGGTGTGCCATTGGCACACTGGACATGTGCACTAACACGCTCAGATTGCTCATTGCTTCGATGGTTCATTTTCGATGTTTGCGCACAGTTCTTTGTTGCTACTATGAAATCCGACAGTCATTTATCTGGTTGCACGATGTCAACTACACCCTAGAGAGCAGCAATCTGGAGAAGCTAATGGAACTGATTGACAATCCAAAGCTGAATGCCAGCCTCCAGTCAAGGATCAAGGAAAGCATTCATCGGGAGAAGCAGTCACTGCATTCTCAGGATGCCTTGCTTCAAAACCAGCACTTTCAATTGATCATCAGGAAGTTTGAAAAGGGTATTCGCGACTGTCATGCCTAACCATGCCAAGTATGTGAGCTCCTTTATCGACAATCCGAGGTGAGCACAGTGTACCTTCCAATAGTTTTAAAGAGTTAAATAAAATCTTTTGCAGATCAAAAAAGTACCACTTCCTGTCAATAAAAAAACCTTACTGAGGAAGCTGCTACTGGCAGACTTCTCAAATGGCACAGTGATGGTGTGCACCAAATGCAAGTGCTACATTTTACCACCAAAAGGAAAAAACCATTGGTCTGACCTCTTTCTTAATACATTCTTGCTGAAAAATGAAGGCTGATCAAAAATCTCATTTCTCTATTGAACTGGATGCGCCTTTTTATAGATGCTGCCAATGGCTGCAAAGAATGAAATGGGTGTCGATGAACTGCCGCCAGAACTGCAGGGACTGAACTGGATTGAGACAGTTCTGATTCAGCTGGCAAAGCCATTCCAGGTCTGTGTATATTTCAAATTTGGTTTCTGCGCTGATCAAACTGTACTTTAATATGTCTTTTGTAGACAATGATCCAGCTGAAACCGTATGGTCATCATCAGCTCGATCTTGTGCACGCATCTCGTGGTGTAGCTATTCATTTGCCACTCCCTCTTGAAGGGACGATTGACCACATGCTGAAGACACTGCCATCCACTGAAGGTCTCAAGATTTTGGTTGATTCACTGGCGACAAAGGCACTGAAGGTGTACCAATCAATTGTTGATGTCCCGAAGGTAATTTTAGTGATGTTCACAGATAAATGACAAAATACATTTTTATTTTTAAGGTTCTTGCTGCACTGGAGTGGCTCAAGACGAATAATCCACTGTACAAGGACATCACTATCGATTGCAATCCAACATTCAATGATATCATTGAGATCGCTGACAGCAGCAATATACCTTCACCTATGATATTGTCCATTGAGATCCGCCAGGCAGCGCATAAGTCTACTGCGCATTCAGCACCTGTCATTGACTTGGTGGATGACGATGATGCCAACGCAGCTGCTTCTTCGACCGACTTCTGGATCCATGCTGATAATGTTCAACATCAGCCATGCGACCTTCGCATACCTTTGAGTAGCTGCAGTCGAGTGCTTGGCGAAGGCAATGGCCGACTCACTGATGACGTGATCAATGGCACTCAGCAGATTCTCCAAATTCAGTCTGCGAGAGATTTTGCTGGCTGGGCATCGACATTTGTCAGTCGTCATGTCGGAATGCATTGCATCGTGGCTATACAAGATGGCATTCAGATCCATCACACGCCAGGGCATTGGATTACTTCGTGTGTCTATGATGGGAGTGTCTATGTGTTTGACAGTCTGCTGACAAACAACAGCAGCATCGACGACCAGCTCTGTATGGTGAACCACCATTTTGTGCCTGACTGTCTGCTGGTGGTGCGCACAGTCAACTGCCAGTGGCAGGACGATGACGAGATCTGTGGAGTGATGGCGATTGCATTTGCTGTAGAAATTGCCATTAATGGACTGTTTGCGGCAATCATGGCTCAGTTTGATCTGCCACAAATGTACCAATGGCTCGCTGCTTGCTTGGAGGCCAAAAAGTTCGATCCATTCCCGCAGCAGTCATCTTTGGCCCCAATGCCACAGTCCATGTGGATGGAACGGACTCTGATTGTCCCATCTCCTCTGCCATGTGTAAGTTGCACTTTATATTGAGTGATTTGTTTTGATACTTGATTGAAAAATAAGTTTTCTTTAGCACATTCTCCTTCTGGCTGAGAGCCGCCAGCAACCTTGCTTACAAGCAGAAAATGGTGCCGAAGACATACCGCCTAGCGAAGTCTTCAATGAGGAAGTGGAAAAGACTGCCTACAAACCATTGGGCCAGCAGAAGAAGATGCAACTCATAGATGATGATGATGATGACCCTGAGCTGATCGATGCAGAGCCCAACAAGCAGCTCTACTTGCTCACACAGCAAGCCAACATGGATGTCAGTATCGCGCACTTCAGTGTGCAGGACATGTTTGACCGACTGCCAAAGGAGACTGATCTGGAGCTCTATAACATGAAGAGAATTGAAGGTACAGAATTTGTTGGTCTCTTGTCATGTTACCCATGAGTCTTTCATATTATCACATAGATAATTATTCATGACTCAGGAGTTTCATATTAAGGTGACCCGCTGAAAGATGATGCCCGACTGATTGATGTGCTGTGCCATCCAAAGCTATTTCCCAGGGGGCGTTTTGGTATGGGTCACGTTCGAGAAGTCAAGGTGCAGCCAGCGATGTACATTTGGTCTCGCTTTCAACACAAAGACCCGAGATTTCGATGAGACCCGCATTACATCTTTGCTACCATTCACCACACCAACATGCAGATGGTTAAGCAAGGAATTTACACTACATTGCTGTCTGCATACTTACCTGATGATCTCAATGCCGGTATACAGTTGAAAGAATTTTTGACCAACAGATGTATTGTTGACAGTAATTTTCAGACAAAGTTCAGCAGTTGATGGAGCAGAATGATCAGAGCATTGAATGGAGTCTGAATACCATCCTCTCCAACTGCCATGGCATGGCATAGTACTGGAACAAGCAGACTGGCCATTTAATGGTCATGGATGCAAATGCTGGCCCTGCAATGTTCTTTGTCACACTCAGTTGCAAAGAGTACAAGTGGCTGGATGTGCATGAGGTGCTGGAGCTACTCAACCAGGACATTCCAGACATGATGATCCAGCGCCAGGGCTTCCTATGCACAAAAGATACCATGAAAGTCTCGAACCAGTTCGGCTCTATTAGGAAATAGCGGTCCAATAAAAAAATAGCGGTCCGAAAAAAGAATAGCAGTCCAAAAGAACAATAGCGGTCCAAAAACAGAAGGAATAGCGGTCCGAAGAAAAGAATAGCGGTCCATAAAAAAGAATAGCGGTCCAAAGAAAAGAATAGCGGTCCGAAAACAGAAGGAATAGCAGTCCGAAAAAGAAGGAATAGCGGTCCAAAGAAAAAAAGAATAGCGGTCCGAAAAAGCAAGAATGGCGGTCCGAAAAAGTAATAGCGGTCCGAAAAAGGAGGAATAGCGGTCCGAAGAAAAGAATAGCGGTCCGAGAGAAGAAGGAATAGCGGTCCGAAAAAGGAGGAATAGCGGTCCGAAAAAAGAATAGCGGTCCAAAGAAAAGAATAGCGGTCCGAAGAAAAGAATAGCGGTCCGAAAACAGAAGGAACGGCGGTCCGAAAAAAGAAGGAATAGCGGTCCAAAAAAACAATAGCGGTCCGAAGAAAAGAATAGCGGTCCGAAAACAGAAGGAACGGCGGTCCGAAAAACGAAAGAATGGTACTCTGGAAGAAGAGGAATAGCGGTCCAAAAAAAAGAATAGCGGTCCGAAAGAATAAGAATAGCGGTCCAAAAAGACAATGGCGCTCCAAATGAAGAAGGGATAGTGGTCCAAAATTTGCTAAATTAAACCCTACCCCCAGGCTCGCACTGTCAATAGTCTTTTGTTATGCCAAATGTTTGCAACGGCTGCGCGCCAGTCAGCGTCATTGTTTATGGTGCGGCTCCTAGATCAGCGCCACTCACAGTGTTATCTGGTCACGCTTTTTCAGAAGCTACCCCCCCCCCATATAAGTGCTATTAATAGCGTTTTTCATGACAAATGTTTGCAACCGTCCGGCTGCGCGCCAATCAACATCACTCACAGTGTTATCTTTTCACGCTTTTTATGAAGTCACCCCCCCCAGATAAGTACTATTAATAGCCAATTTGTTTGTGGAATATGTTTGCAACCGTCCGGCTGCGCGCCAGTTAAGTCACTATTTAAGGTGCAGTTCCTAGACCACCCCACTTACAGTGTTGTTTAGCCACGCATTGTACTGAGAAATGTTTCGCTCTTTCCTGATTATTCTACTGTTTGTTTGCCACGACACTACAGAACAAGACTTCCACCTGGACGATGAATATGATACTCATCATAATCATACGAAAAATGCACACGGTTAGTTTATCATTTTATGGGTTATAACAGAATGGAGGCTAAACTTGGAGCAATTGCTCAGAAACCAGTGATATTCAGAGCCCGGGCTCCGAAGAGTTGACGGTGCCGGGCCTGAAAAGCTGACGGACCGGGTAAGCCCTTTAACATAAATGCACAGAACTTTGGTCACTAACGCTTCTTCCACATTTGCCGAGCTTCCAACTGCTTTATACAGTTATCTCTTGAACACGTTGAAATTGTCCCTGCAGCTGACATCCATGGGGGGGGCGGGGTTGGGGGATGTTCCCCAAGGGATCTCAATTGAAGACAAAAATGGGGGTGGAGAAAGTGAAAGCAAGTTCCTGACGTTGTAAGAAATGTACGCCGCGAAGCGGCGCGCTAAAAATGGGTCACTGGAGGTATCCCCAGACAGAAAAATTTCCCCCAATCTCTCAGTCACCGACGGTTGGGCTTGTTTGCCCCCGGAGTTTATTTATCTTAGTGACTAAAGATTTTGGATTATTAGAGAGTGGGGGTTTTTTATACACAAACTGTATGTCCTAAGCGAAAGCATTGCGAGCACTGCAGAGTCATCATGGACCGTCATCATTTCGACAAGCCGATATCCTGGTACTGGAACGGACAAGACAATCAAAGTCATCCTGCATGGCAGTGTATTATCTACTCTGAATATAGCACTGGTATCTTCAGAACCTTATCCATTCCATGAAGGCGCCCGATCACAATTCGAAGTCTACACAGCGCAAATTGGAGAACCGTTACATGCTATTACAATAGATGCGACTGATCCAACCGGTTACTGGGGTGCTTGGCATATGAACAAGGTATATTATATTCTTAAAAATTAATTGCTTTCAAGCACATACGCAGAATAAAAAATTTGCAGATCGAAGTGCGCGGCATTGAGAGTGGAATGGGATATGAAGTGATAGTTAAAATAAGTGGGTGTCGGAAACAGATTTGGTACCACTCATCTTCACCCACAATCTAATGGCAACCTATAGACATGATCCTCAACTCCACGCAAACTTCTTCGGCTGTCAAGTGTGCCATACGATTGTAAGCCTGGCTGTAGAAGCAATGAAAAGCGGCAAGGACGCGGCCATTGATGAATTATCAGTATTTTGCAACGCTCTACTTTTCCTTCGATCTCCTTGCAAGGGCATAGTACACAATAGTCTTACCGCGATTATGGTAGCACTTGAAGAGCATGTTGAACCAGGAACTATCTGCAGCAACATTTTGTCACTTTGCGAATTGCAACATAGGCTTCCTGCATTAAATTCAGCAGATATTAATCAACTTGGCAAGTTTCCTGACTTATCTAATGGCTCAATACTCTATATGCCAAAGGCATCGCGTTTGGCAATTCTTAACTTGCCCACTGATGGTGATGTTCTTCCTATGCGCGATATCTTGAGCATTGACCTCAACATTGTTGGTCTCACACAGCTATTTGCTAATCTTAACGAGGGATTGAAATGGATGGCGCGTTACAGGCTGATAGCCAACAGAAGAGAATGCAAAAGCCGAGCACCTGGTGGCCAACCATGTGGTGCAGCAATGTCGCTGATTGCAGATTCAAGTGAGATTGACAAAGCTATCGTACGTTTTCTCATAAACGTGATAAATTACCAATAACCTTTCTTTCTAGTGGCACTGTAGCGCCTGCCGTGCTGGACAGCCAGAGCAAATTGTTAAAGTGTCGGTTAGAGAAGGTTCCCTGTTTAGCAAGTCTAAACTATCGCTACTACAAATCCTTCAACTAATGTATACGTGGTCAACCCGGCCAACGCTTACAATTGCTCAGATTAAGCATGAGACAGGAATTACAGCCAGTACGACAATTGTTGAGTGGTACAACATGTTCCGGGACATAGCACAAATGTGGTACGATTATTCAATTCTCACTAGACTTCATTTCACAGAAGAAATTCATTCAGGTGCGAGGAGAACTTGCCAATACGTCAACTTGGTGGCCCGGGACATATTGTGGAAATCGATGAATCCATGTTCTTTCGCGCGAAATATAACCGCGGCCATGCCGTAGCACGGGCCCACGATTGGGTCTTTGGCATGCTTGAGCAAGGAACCAACAACGTGCAAATGGTCATCGTAGAAAGACGAAACGCAGCCACCCTGCTTCCACTCATTCAACAATATATATTACCAGGGACACGCATCATCAGTGATGGTACAATTGTGCACCTTACTACGATTTTCTAACCGTACTAATTACATACATCTCTAGGTTGGGCTGCATACGGCGGTATCGCCCAGTTGCAGCAGCAATATGACCACGATTGGGTGAACCATAGAGTAGGTCAATTTTTAGGTTATTCCTTATCGATACTCCTTTTCTGCATGAAATACGCTTCAGGTTAACTTTGTGGATCCCAACGATCCAACAGTCCACACGCAAGGGATCGAAGCGACGTGCGGGGGGCCATAAAACGATCCATGAAACATCTCAGCGGAACAAGCAAAGAATTATTTCCCACTTACCTCTATAATTACATGTTCTGGCGAGCACACGACAACAAAGACATTTTTCAAACTTTACTATTCTGGGTTGCGCACTACTACGATGTTTAAGCTCGTGTTGTGCAATGTCTGTTTCCTTTCGCGCCCAATACGATATTACGTTTTTATTACATTTCCCGAATCATAGCAATCATAAAACTGGAATGCCAACTAACACTGTGAGTGATGTTGATTGGCGCGCAGCCGATCAACATCACTCGCCATGATCAACATCAATCAACACGATTTTTTTGGTCGCCAAGTACTAAAATAGTGAAAATCAGAGGTCTAGTGACACTATGGACCCTGCGCCTATGATCAGGATAGTACCGCAGGCAAAAATTGAGCCTTTGTTTAGCGCCGCAGGCGAAAATTTTTGTGAGTTTTAGTGCCGCAGGCAAATTT
>JAQGAX010000609.1:0-15214 GCA_034698105.1 Plectus exinocaudatus
CAAAGTAGAGGTGTATTTTTCCAAAAATAACGAATGCGTTAGTTTCGGTGCCAGTTCTCCAAATAATGGTTCATTTTCGAAACTGATCTGCTTCCGGTTCTTACGATACAGTTCTTGAGCTGTACGTAGACGATCTGACACGGACGTGTCGGGGTGGGTGAGCCTCTTGGGGCCATTGCCCCTTCTCGATAGCTCCACAGGGGGCTTCTACCTCCATACCCGCATGGTTAGGTAAACTATTGCAATAATACGTAATCATTATAGCTTTCTAAATATACAATCTCAGCTTCATAATTTTTTATTTTTTTTATCAGTTATTTTATTGATGTTGATGGCAGAAATATCCTTACGCTGGAACCGGAACTGTTACATCTCTATTTTAAAGATGCCGCACCTCTACTGTTTTTCCGCAAAAACTTTCCCCAATATTTCCTCAAAAACTTCTCAGAACGCAACGAGCAGGTGAAGGTTTGCACGTCGAAGTTAAGTGAAACTGTTGAAATCGCCAAATCTCATGAGCAGAGAAACAAAGTCTGCAATCGCTAGTGCGTGTTTCTTTGACTAAGATGTGTCACTCAAGAGAGATTGCCTTGACAATACGCAAACAATCAATCGCAGTTAATTAGGTCGGTCGCATCTTGCCCTAGTGCTATCTGCGACCCATACAAATTCAACGGCCGGTCGCGTCTCACCCTGGGTCGCACCTCACCCTACCACAGATATGCATGGAAGAGAACATATAAGTTCAATATATAAACGAAAAGGTGTGCGGAACTGAGCCATTTGATTCAGTTTCCGCACTGTCCACCGCACAGCAGACGAAGCACCAGGCGTGCAAGTAGCAGCTTAGGCAAAAATTACGTGTTTCAAGCGCCCCTAGATTCACATCATAACTGTTTAAAATGGATTAGTCGGCGTATTGTTCTCTCGCTGTTGCTATATAGTTGCGTTATCAGCGGGGATGTCGTTAAAGTCAGAAATACGTCAAAGAACCATCTGCGTAATTACATATTCACGCTACCATGCCAACCACTGACTACTGTGCCGCCAGAAATCCTTTATTTCGGTATCCGCGGGGATCTCTTTACAGTCAGAAATACGTCGAATGACCATCTGCGTAATCAGAAGTATTCACCGCTACCATGCCAACCACTGACAGTTTTGCTCCAGCGTATTATCCAGAAATCATAAATTGTCCCATCTGCAGAGTTGTCATTTCTATAGAACACAGTATCTGCTAAACACCTGCCAACATTTTCCTTGACTGCTAACCTGCACGTAGCCAAACTTTGCATTCAAATATCAATATATCCAATGAGTCAAAGGGTCCAACGGGTCCCCGTGAGCAGTCATTGGCTTGCAATTGCTCTTCAGTTGATGTCTTCATCAGTTTCTCTCAGAAGCTACAGTACATAAAAACGCTAGAACTATAGTACATTATTTTCCTAAATCTACTGCATTCATTATGTGGGACCAGAACCAGAACTGTATATAAAGAACTTTATGATATGAATCAGAATCGACGGACTCGTTATTATCGGAACCGTTAAAATTCTAGGACCACCTTAAACCCTCTCTTGTAGGCAAAGCATGTGGAATGAAGCCGCCGTAAGATATAGTCTCAATTCTCTCCACTATGCCACAGTGTTACCCCGGTTTGGTATTTAAACAGTTTTCATTAAGAAAATGGTGCAATTAAGGAGAAGATAAGATGAAATTTGTTAAAACCTCCTTTATTCTATCATATTCATCATATGTGGGTGCACATATACATGCATTAAGACATGTGAATGCGCACTGGCTAATGTAATTGCGAAGATACGCAGCGGTTGCGCGCGCAGATGTGTAAACGCCGCTAAGAAAGTGGTGTCCGCTATACGATAGAATAATAGAAGTGAGACAAAAGTAACAGTGAGTATGCATATTTGAACTTGTACGGAAACTCGAAGTGAGGGTAATTTATTTTGGCAAGCTTTTGACAGATAACCAAAACAAATAGCTCTCTTCTAGTTCGCACTGAGTTTGCAAGAAAATATTATGGAGTGAAAGTACAAATTGTGATACTCCGTTCCAACACTTGCGATGTCACACAATCGTAAACAAGAAATAATTAATTCCCAGAGGTGGAAATTCGATCTTGTTTTGGCAGTGGCTCACTTCGATTCAAGTTTGACGTCCTGCTTCGAAGGCCAAAATTGTTGTTCATAGCTTATTTCAAGCTTTGCATGACACTTTTTGATAAAATTATGAACCCTCTCAACTTATAATAATGTTGTACCTCTTTGACATATTTTTTTTGAATGGGAAGATGTTTCCTGTCTAAATCCATTATTGTATTGAGATACTGCTGGCTGTTATGGCTTGTACTGTTGACTGACTCTCTGGGGCCTATTACATATAGGTGGGTCACTTCACCGGAGAGCGGACCGATTTATTCGGTGCACCGACCAATCTGGCGCTCGATGCAATCCATCATTCTGTGAACCGAGTCCTTGCCCGACTGCACATACCTATACTGTGATTGAACCCGACCGTAGGACGAACCGCGGACCGACAGCTTTTGGGAGACATAGTGCCGGACCGAATTATTTGAAATTGGGTTGGACCGTGGACAGGATCGGACCAAAAATCCTGAATTGACCCACTCATACTATTTCATAAAACTGCTATAATTACCATTACGGTAAGTATCGCGGTTAGCCAGTTGGGACGTGGATGTGGCGAATTGTTCCCCCACACTGACAACTCATCGCACTTCTCGCAATTGTAATTGTAATAGTTTTATGAAATAGACCCTTGCTGTCGCATATCTTTATTTGACTATTTCTGACTTATGAATAGAATCGAGTAGAAAGCGTGTTGAGTCCTTCAGCATATTCGGTTGATTTGATTTGATCAGCATACAGCATGATCTGCATATTTGGTCAGCATAAAGCGTGCGAGTTTGACTGAGTGCGGATTAGCTGTCAAGGCTAGGGCTGACAGGTGTTTATCAAATGTGTATTCTATAGAAATGACTTATTTGTGAATGGGGCTAATACATGATTTTTGGTCAACAGGGTCTCTAGTAAAACATCAGCGGTTGGCATGGTAGCGTGAATATGTCATTACGTGGATGGTTATTTGACGTATTTCTGACTTTAAAGACATCCCTACGGAACAGATATAGCGGATAAATGATTTTAGGTAGCAAAATTGTCAGTGGTTGGCGTGGTAACGTTAATACATGATTACGCACCATGGCTATTTGACGCAATTTCTGACTTTAAATACATCCCCGCGGATAACGCAACCATATAGCAACAGCGGGAGAACAATAGTCCACCGATCGCTTATTAACCAGTTGTGACGTGACCCATTCAGTCGACTGCTCAGAAGCAGCCCCAGATCAGAACGTTGTTCGAGCATCACTTGAAGCTCAACAACAGCACTCATTTCATTCGCTCAACTGTGATACTGTATGGCACGTCGTTCAATTGCGGAGGCGGCGGGAGTATATGGAGCGTAATCTTTAAAATCCTGATGTATTCCTCCAAAAATTAGTACTAATATGCACCAAAGGCAGAAAAATTTAGAAATTTATACTTGGTAGAGTGGGGCTTTTTGATTTGTACACTCGCAGACGCCGATCTGTGCCCACCTCTGCCCAATAGGTACAATAAGTACATTTTTCGTTACTCAACGGTGGTAACATTGCTCTATCGTTCCATCTTTGTATGGTCACCGTCTTCACGTCTTTGTCTGTTGCCTGTCGGCGGCGCGTCTGCGGCCTGTTATTACTGTAGTCAAGCAAAAGACTAGATAAAACGGCAAAGCGTAGCCATATCTTCGCTGATTTTGCATGTCTATACTCTCCATTCTTCAAAGTTAGCAAAAAATTTAGGAATCTGGGCAATGTCACAGATATTCATTTGTGGAGTCAGAGTTGGACCCTCCGCTTGGAGCATTAAGTCTAGGACAGTTCAATGGGAGATGGCGCGGGAAGGCTATCCAGTGATAGAAATGCATTAAATTTGAGTTTTCCTCAAATAAAAATGCACAACAATTCGATGCTTCCCTGGTTTAATATTTATCCCTCTAGTTTACGGAATTTATCCCATGTCGGTTTTGATTGATGTATTAATAGTTTTTTTATTTCGGTTGGTTAAATACTGAGGTCAGTTAGGGCTCCCGGGGCTTTTTGCTTTATCAAGTCATTTATTGATAGAAGCTTTACCATGCTATGGTATGAAATTTGCCACGTGTCTTGTGGTATCCCATATTCCCCATACGTTTGCTGTGTAGTATTGTACGATACTCAAAAATGTGCTTGATTTCAGTTAAAATTGGAAACCCATCTTCAGCAACTCATCCGTTCTTGAATCATGTCATTCGAAAACTCTACAGTATTTATGACGGCTGTCAACAACGCGACTGCAGCCAGCATACCCGCACCAATTTTTGTGGTTGCAGCCATCCCATGGACAACTCAACTATTAAACCAACTGTACCCGTTGCTGAGCTACGCAGTCGATATGGCATTCTGCGTTCTGCTGTTCTACATTTGCATTATCGACAAGATGAATATCACGGGTGACTACAAATGGTTCATCATGAACCAAGCAATCGCCGACTTTCTTTTTGCATTTGGTAGCTTTTTCTATTACATTGTCTTCTATGTATGGCTTGGGAAAAAGCAATATCTTACACTCAAAAAGACCTCCTTTATTCTGCAGGCGTTTGATGAAATTGTAAGTTATGAGTTGATAGGTAAATTAGGCGCATATGGTCAAATGTACACACTTTTGGCTACAGTAGCTAACCGCTGGTTCGCAATTTCTATGCCGGACTATTATCAAAAATTTATGACACGTCGTCTAATTTTTTGCTATTGTTCACTGTCCTACCTGATCACGCTGCCTATTGATCCCCGTTTGTTTGTATATCTTTCAGAAGCCACGAGCACTGTTTTGCAATTAGCATTTTATGTAATTCCTTTGATCATTTCAATAGTTCTCAGTGCTCTTATCTTCCGTACCATTTATAAACACTCTAAAGTCGTTACTGTTAATTTGAGTGATAAACGCCAGAAAGATTCTCGCAATATTCTTTTGGCTATTATGATTCAGATAGCATTTCCATTGTTCATTACTTTTCCAAATTACGTTCTCCTCATTCTTGTGTTTGTGAATATAATTCCTATTGACTACCTATTCACCGAGCAAAGTTTCTTAATCTGGAGAAAAATTTATATATTTAATTATCAATTATCCCCTTCCTTTACCTGTTTAATAATTCTTACTACAATGAGACCATATCGTGCGGCTTTCATATCCTTGATTTCACCATTTACAAAAATCTGTCGAAAGAAGAAAGCTCAGTCCGATCAAACAACAAGCAATGTTATGCCAAATTTATTAACGTATCCTGCACCTACTCCAATCAGACTCGTCAGAGTTGCGTCATAAACATAGATTGGAGGGGTGTTGGTAGAGCTGCGACTTGTATAGGTGGCTCAAAAAGATCTACATTTATTATGACGCTGATGTTTTACTCAAGTACTTAAATGGTTTATGTAAATGCAAATGCTTAACAACTTAACAGGATGGTGTGAAATTTTTGACCTCAGATAATACAAGTGATATCTTTTTTTACATAGTGCCCAGTTCGACTTCTGAAAATATTTTCCGATCTTCCAAACCTTAGACCTTGGTACACGCATATGATGATAAATTATTAAAACATCTATTGCTATTTTTGCTGTTTTTTGTTGCTGTTCTTCTTGTCGTTGCCGTTGTTTTTGTAATCTGCTGGCGCACATTGATGGGTGAAGAATAGTACAGTATTTGTTAGAATTGGTTGTAAAAATATATTTGTTAATTATAATATAAAAAATGACGTGTGCTATAGTGACAAGGCTGACATTCATCACATCACCAGCATTTGCTGCAGCCACATAAACCGAATTCGTGTTCATTAGTAGACTTTACTGGACTTCATTTACATTCGTCCAGGGTCCAGACCAGAGGCGGACCAACTGCGGTCTAAGGAACGACGGTAGACAGGCATAGGTATAAACAGGGGGTCTAGGCGGATCCCCTGGCGTGCGCCCTCCCCCTCGCCGGAAAAAATATTTTTGCTACGTATTGGTAAAATATTTTGGCGATTTTTTGAATTCGCGCCAAAATCAGGACACGAAGGTACTGTATCCTCCCCCAATAAGGCCCAGACCTCACTTGGGCTCGGAGTCCGAGCCCATATAGCCCATAGCCGAGTCCAACAACAATATTCTTTTTGCCACATTATTATGATAAATCGTCTTCGCGACAGAGTCGGGCGGTCCCTGGGACATACATGTACGTGGGGAGAGGTTGGGGGGGGGAGGTTACCCCCAACTCGGGAAAAAATGCCTGAACCCCCCTCCAATCTGATAAATACACCTGAAACCCCCTGGAAATCGGCCGAAAATTTGCATACTCAGGCGAAAATTTTCAAATTTCCACCAATATTTTGTTGCCTGATTATGCTAATTTTTTCCTGAACCCCTCCAACTTTTGACACCTGTTACATGTATGCCTGGGATATCATTATATACGAGTTCTGCTGCAGTTATTTGTCTCCTAGTACAGCCTGTATTAATTGCAGTCTGAAAAAAGATTAAAAAGAGAATACTCCCACCTGTTTAAACGGCACTTCAATCTCGATCAGGCGATCAATAATGAGCGACAAAGTATTCCAGCGAGTTTTAGCTGGAAGGAGAACGGTCTTTTCGGTCAGTAGGGACAGTGATTGAACAGCGACTGATCTCTTCTTGAATCCTCTGACAATGCGCGTTGCATATTTGGCTAGTTCGCGAACCGCCTCATCGCGCTCAATGCAATTTTTGAGTGAGCACATCAGTTGATGGATATAGCATGTCATCCGCTGCGGAAAGACAATCTGCATCTGATTGGCATTCTGTTCATAATCCAAAATATGACGAGTGATTTCCTCTTCTTCTTCAAGCGATTCATCAAGGTTAGGATCGGCAATTGTCCTGCCCTCGTCAGCACTACTCTCATCATCACTGTGCGCGAGAGCCACTTCGACCAACAGCTGATCAAATTTGTACGCCGCCAGCATATTGGCAGCACCGTCTGTAAGAATGCGCAAAACTTGATTGGGGTGGATACCCCATTCTTCAAGCACTTTGTTGACGCAAGATCGGATGCGCTCAGCAGTATGGGGATGGTTCAGGGAACGAACGGCTACCAAAACGGTTTCGATGCGCTCAGTGGCGGGCAAATAGAACACGAAAATGACACCAATATATGTATAGGTGTAGCCTCGTTGCGTCCACAAGTCCAGTACAACTGAGAGTGATTGGACGGTGCCCAGTATCTTGCGAATATTTGCTCGCATGTCTGAATAGACAGTCTCAATCAAGCCTTTTACCTTGCAAATGCTCCTTGGCAGCAGAAACTGCGGCATTCCGGTGGCGACAAACTCTCGAAAAGATTGATCGGTGATCAAATTGAGAGATGTGCGTGACGTGCCAAATAATATGGCCAATTTCTTCTCCAGTTCTTCTTGTCTGGGGTCACTTGCCGACCACTTCTCTTTCTCCACCGCGTTCGGCTTAGTTAAAACGAAGCCAAATTCGGTTAGCTTGCGCTTCTTCGCGTCAGCTTTTGCACTGAAATAAGGGGAGTGGAAAGGTTGTGCATGAGCTCCGCAAAAATACTGTACTCTATTAATACAAGTCGTCTGAACTGGAAGGCTATTTGATAAATTAATCATAATTGAGACATAACTAAGCCAATCTCTATGAAATTTTTTGAGAAAAACCATAATATTATGAACCAGAACTGAGAAATTTCAGCTCGATTGGTTTTGAAATGGTCGAGTTATTCAAAAACAAATGTGTTCGGGATTTTACACGTACCACGAATCATCTTTCTCTTTCTGAGCTTCAGATTTCTTCGTGATGAAATGCTTGTACTCGACCGGATGCACTCTTAAATGATTTGCAAGCGTTGTAACATGCGCGCCTGCCACCCAGTACTTTTTCTTGCAGCTTGCCACCGTGCAATAGCTTTTATCGTTTTCCTTTTCATATCGAAACCACTGCCAGATCGGCGCCCGCCGCAGAGGACCTCGACTTCCTAGCCGTCCGGACTTTCCAATCGAACACTCTGCATTGTCTTCGTTGACAACGGCGATATCTTCCTCGGAAACAACGTCCGCCATCTGGCGACTCACACTTGTAATGGCTGTTGCAGCCTAAAAGTAAAGCATTAGGTCGATTTTTACTCAGCGTTTGCAAGGAGGAGAATCTCACAGACATAGCACGACACTTAAACCAAGAAAAAAGTGTATCAAAGGAATAGGCCTTTACTGATAGAGTAAACTTTCCATGACGACAGTCGACAACATTGCGCAAATAAGCAGCGCGCAAAATGAAGCGAATAAGATTATAGGGTTAACTTAAATATAGAACTGAATGATAAATCGATGACGGATGCGCCGCCGTGGCGCGCGCGCGCGTACATCTTCTACAGTACGTTTTTCGATCATCTCTAACGTGATTCAAAAATCGTGTCAGGACATTTTATGTAGTGTAATATAATTCAATAACGGCCTACTTCTTTTCGTGGCAGCAGTCAAATTTTAATGCTTTCAGCATCCAATTATAGTCAAATTTTGGCAAATTTTACCGAGTTTTACCGAGTTTACCGAGTTTTTCAATCGGTAAATTTCTCAAAAACTCAGTAAAAGTAAAAGTAAAGTAAAATAATTTTCGTAAACTCGGTAAAGTAAACGGTAAAGTTAAGTCAAAAAAACTCGGTAAACTCGGTAAAGTAAAAAGTAAAGTACCGCGCAAACACTGGCTCGGACATCGCTATGGGTCGATGTGAATACAGGGGTGAGCACGATTGGTCGGGTAAGGGGGTGATGGACCCGATTTAGGGAGGGGATCATTCCCCTGAAAGAAATTCCAGACCGCTCAGGGGGATGGAGGTAAAAATTTCAAAAGTATTTTTTAATCTCAAAAACGCAATTTTTTCGAGTTTTGAGCATAGTTTTGTACCTTCTCGAGGGTGGCTGGAGCACCTTTGTGTCGAGATTTCTGTATGATCCCATTTTGTCACCACACTAAAATCTTTGGCCACTTGGGACATAAGGTACGTCCGTACCTTCCGCGTAATCGTGCGCTACAGAGAAGCAGTTTCGCAATCACAAAAACAAGTTTCTTATCAATAAGTTTTCGATCTGATGTGGCGCTGACGCTGTGAACTTTGGTTTTGTGTGTTTATAAGTGATGCTCAAGTAAATTGAGACTCCAGAAGAAATTCAATTCATTTTTACATTCCTTTCCCCATCCCAATTCACAGAATGTCCCACTTCTGGATCCTGCTGGCCATCGCTGTTCTCCTTAACGGTTGCGACGCCCAGGGATCATGCGGTATGTATTAATTTATGTTTGCAATTAATATCCGAATCATGAGGGTGGCAAAAATGTGGGCACGAGGGGAAAGAAGATATTTTCAGGACCTTACGTTAATCTATTAAGTGGGGTATGGGGCAAGTATGGCAGAGGTCAGACATGGACACGGAGTTATTAAGGATATGCCATCATTCACCGTATCCTAGAATACTAAAATATCGTACTAGTGACTATCCTGAAGGGATTACAAACAGTGATGACTCTTTTGGTGTTATCATCAGCCAAAACCGCCCTGCCCATGTCTGGTGGAGGTGGGCAACCATTAGTATTTCCGGAGATTAGGCCAAAAAATCTTCTGATATGAGGTGGATTTTAAAAACTTTTCATTTTCCGTCTTGGAGATTTGCAAAACATTTCTCACCATATTCAAACACCCCAAATCCTTCTGCAATATGCAGTACTTTGATCCTTCTGTACAACATTAGTAACTGTGTTTTAAAGGTTGGATTCACACTGGCAGAATTCTGCAGAATTCCTGTACTGTGCTCGAATTTTGATTTTTAAAAAGTGCTTGCTCTATAAATCCAACAGTAGGATCTCTGCCAATATTCTGCTACTTCCGCCCCCCAGTCCGGGTCTGAGCATGCTACTGATCAAATACTCAAGTGATGCTATTATAACTGACTTTTAGATGTTTTTGTAGCAAAATATTTATTTCATAAAAGATCTCTTTATTGTGCTCAAAAATTAGAGTCACTTTTCAGCAAATTTCATTTCTTTGAATTCAAATCAAAGATTTTCAGCGGTAACGGTGATCGATTTATTCCTATTATATTTCACATAGCATTTCCACACTCTGGAATTCTTTTTTACTATTAAATTCATGTGGTAAGTGAACCATCAACGGTTATCGGTCAACCTGGTGTGCCTATCTCAAACGAACCTCGCAAACAAACGCTTCATCTCAATTGGCCTTTTATCCTTACAGTTATAACATTTTATGGGAATGTATTCATTGACAGCTTTCGTGTTGACTCTTCTTGAAATATACCTAATTCTATATTCTTCATAATTCAGTTATCTCTCGTGAAGCTATTAGCGCACCATTTCAATGTAGCATAGCTAAGTATTTTAATAATCATTTAATTACCTACCCACAAGCTTTTGGCACGATGCCAGCATACCTGTAACGGGTATCCGAGGCCAGAGAAATCAGAACCCCAAATTTTTAACGCCATTACGTGACGAAAACGTTTTTTTCCGACCAGGAGGGGGCGGGGTCAAAGAGGGTGATTCCCCTGGACCCCACTGGTTACAGGTATGCAAGCCAAATGTGTTACAGTTTTTTGCCGGAGGCGCCCAAGTCCCCGACGTAACGTGCAACGTAATGCCTGATTAATATAACTTCCCGGACGCCTCAAAAAGCGTAACGCGTAATTTACCCCGTACCATGTTAGCATTTGCACAAGCGTATAAAATCACTGTGGTGTCTTGCAGCCGGCCTCACGGTAGGAGCATGCAATAACTGCCCCGGGTGCGACTGGATCGGGTTATGCGTTGGTTCCAGCTGTACCGGAACCCCAAACCCATGTAAGTTCATTAAATTTCGAGAATTTATATCAGTTACAATATAGGTGGCGCCCTGGGGGAACGCTTTCAACACATAGAGGTAAGGAACATACCGGCAACAGTGGAAAAGAACCCGTGCGATTTATTAGAAACGCATAAGTACCCCCCCCCCCTTGCACACGTGCAAGTGAAGGGCGACTGGGGGATGGTTACATCAAATCCGAGAAATAAACCTGGAACCCTAAATTCGACAGAAAATTTTCCAAATTAGCATAATCATGCAAAAATTTTCCAAATTTTGAATTCCCGCCAATTATTGCCTGATTGCGATCATTTTTATCCTGATTATGCAATTTTTCTTAAATCCTCCTAAATTTCGACACCTGTTACATGTATGGTCTTATGAGCCGGTAGAACAGTCGCCTTGATAAGTTTAATTGCTTCTTTAACTCTTTTAGTCCTTGCCGGCCGCCGGGGACGAATCAACGATGTCGACAGCGAAGAACAGATAGCCGACATGGACAGCAAGGAAGCGGCTGAGAAGCCCGACAAAATTTTTGAAACTAGCTTTAAATTGCATGAACTCCCGTAGTCCTGTAATATAATTTAGACAGCAGGGCATTTTTGGAATTAGTATGCTTGTTCTAGTGGTGAATTCATATGCGATTTTAGTTTTTCAATATATGTCATTTCATTCGTTCATATCAGGGGCGGCGCTAACATAGGCGGAAGGAATCCCTTCCTGTTTTGAATTTCTCCTACAATTGTGAAGGAAATTTTGCATTTCCCCGTCTTACATTTTCACCCCAATCTTTAATTTCTTACGCCGCGCCTGTTTTTCGTGATATTGCTTAGTTGGTGTTTTTAGCGTTCTGTTGGATCAGGCTACCTTATAGTCTGTACTTAATGTTGTATATAAACCGACGCTGAATAGTGGTAATCGGTCGGTGTAGGGACGAATTAGGGAAGATTTTTCTGAACGTCATCACCTTTTATCAGTAATTTACCTATTGTAAATAATTTCTCGTTCATGAGCATATCATCAACAATCGTGCACCTGCAAAACATACGCGAACAGTCTGAAAAGAAAAACTGCAATGTTGCAAGATAGTTCATTTGCAGTTTGAACGCTCAGTATGTATTTGCAGCTAGTTGACAAATGGCTTCCCCGATGCTGTTTTAGGTCGCCAATTTATTGAATACATAAACAAACGTGAGAGATATACAGTATAACAAATGTAGCTACACCTGCGCTACATTTCATGCGCGTACGCCTGCATTCCACATTGTCTGTACATGCCCAGATACTATAACTTTACAGAACCGAAATATGCTCCGTTACCATTGTGATCAATGAAAATGTGTTTGGCCTTTGGCGCGTTCGACATGCCGCTAATTCCAAAATATCATGCACGTCGTTTGCCTCGCGGAGTTACTCGTCAAAGCCAGTCTGTCCGCCGCTGTCGGCAAGCGATTCAAGTGTGACGGGCGTTTTATCACCTCATTAAAATCTTTGGCCACTCGGAATGTGAGTGCGTTTCCTTCTGCGTATTTAATAAACAGAACTTTTGGTCCACTCTATACAAGTATTTAGTTACCAGTCAGTCAATCAATCAGTGAGACGGTCGTTGAACCTAAATGAGCTCGTTGTCTTTGTGATCTGTGATCGATGTGCTTGCTGCTGGTGCATTCAAGTTGCCAGATAGCACGTTGCCTGTCTCCAATTGGCCACTCACCAGAGCCAGTCTGTCTATCGCTGGAGGCAAGTAATTAAGGTGTAATGAGCGTTTTATCACCACATTGAAATCTTTGGCCACTCGAGACATGGGTGCGTCCGCACCTTCGTGTAATCATGCGCAACTGAATAGCGGATTTGCATGCATAAAAACTAGTTTGTTATCAATTAATTGAAAACCTGGTGTGGCATCGACGTTGCAAACTTTGATTGATTTTGTATATTTACTTCGTGTTGTGCAGCGGAGATGCCACCAAATTGTCTTACTCAGCCGGTTCTCTCGCAGAGCCAGTCTGTCAACCGCTGTCGGCAAGCCATTAGAGGTGTGATCGGAATTTTATCATCATACTAAAATCTTTGGCCACTCGGGATATGGGCGCATTCCGTCATCTTTTTATTCCCTTCCGCAATCATGCGTGACTGCAAAGCGGTTTCGTTTGCACAAAAACAAGTTTCTTATCAATAGGTTTAATTTTAACGAGGCGTAGACGTTGTGAAATTTGATTTTAAGTTAGTCTCTTGCGAATTGATATTACATTGTCATCTACTGGGGACCTTAATGCAATTGTGCGAGTTATTAAGTATTTTACTTTGCTGCAATTTTCGTAATAGTACAATTACAATAGTAATATTAAATTTCGGCAGCTGTTCCACACAATTATCATTATTTTATTATTAAAGAATTTTGACACAACAAAAACTTATTACTGGCAAAAAATGTCTAAAATTTATTTAGGAAAAATGACTATTTCTATGACAAACTAAATTTTTTGGTCAAATATTCTAACACTTCGGAGGAGTGGGTATGCACGAGTACCCGGAAAAAGGCACTGAATGTCCACAAAGAAAGCTGAATTTCATTCGACATTCTCCCCTACCGCAGCGCTATTTCCCCGAATTAAATTACAGGGAGATGTTCAAGTTATTGTTCGTACTCATCATTGCTCTGCTCGCCGGCGGAGCATGCAGTATGTGTTTAATTTATTTTTGCAGGCACGGAGATACAATCCGAATAATGAGCATACCTGCAACCAGGTGGGTCCAGGGGGATCACCCCCTTCCCCAGCCAGGGGTTCACCCCTCTAGATCCCCCTGGCCAACCCTCCCCCCGAGAAGGTTCAGACCTCGGTCATCCGCTGGCCTCGGTCATCTGTTACAGGTATGATAATGAGGGAAGGCAAAACATACGCGGGCACGACCGGATGGGAAGATGCCGAAGTAACAGAATTACCCCGCTCCTTCTAAAAGCGTTACTTAATGTACATACGCTTGCCCAGTACAATATTAGCAGATGCAGAAGAACAACAACGCAACGTATTATCTTGTAGTCGGTCTTACTGTCCAAGTGTGCAATGACTGGCGAATGAGTCGGTGCCTGCATCAGCGTTAGCTGCACTGGAAATCGAAACCACTGTACGTGTAAGTTTTTTTGAGTGCTAAATTCACCACAGTTGTGCATTGAAGATCATACGCATAGAAGGGAGTAATTTGATTATACTCGTAATTTTACTACTTCAAACAGGCCGCGCTGCAAAAACGGCTTACGACGCATGCAAGAGCATTTCGTCTAATGTCACATTCATTACAATTGTTTGTTGAGGGCCATGCATGTAGGGGAGGGGCATTTTAAAAATAATTTTACCACTCCAAACCGGCCCAAAGCTTTGCAGACCAAACCTGCTGAACCTGCCGTCATTTTGCATCACCCATCAATTAAAATTGGAATGGCTCCGGCAGGAATTCATGCCTTTAGCCCAGATTCATTAAAAACCGGTTTATTGGAAAATATATATGTTTTATTGTCAAACTGTTTTATCGGTAAAACGGTTCTGCACGAGTTACAAAACATTTCCGCCACAAATTTTTTGTCGTTTGTCATGATATCATTGTGGTTTGGGGGTGGGATGGGGGATCTGCGACACCCCAGAAATTTTACAGTAACCGCCGTAGATGGCTGAAGATATCGCTAGTCGGAACGAAGCGGTATTATGCTCGTCAACGACCGTGACTGCTGAATCCATTTTGTGCATTTGATTGCACGCTTTGTCTCTGTCCATTAATTGGTTCATACACTAAAGAGCAAAATTGTGCAACGAACGGCAGAAAGCACTCAAGAAACTGGTGAAATGAGACTGACGAACGGAATGAAATTGTTCAACATACTGGCGTAGTCTCAAGCACTTCGACGCATTTGACTGTCTGCGTGCATGCCATTTGTATTTTTTCTTTGATCAACGAACGCGTTTCATTTCGCCCTGGTCATATCATGTACATTATACTCTAATTTCATTGAGTCACAATTATATTTTTGTTTTGTTTTTAACCTTTCTCCGAAACTTTTGAAAATATTGACTCATAGATAAACAGCGTTCAAAACGAAACAAAGATACTCCGTGGTTTTACGCTGCTCGTACAGTGACAGCACAGCAGAGGTGGGCACGGTGGGTCGGCCAAGGGGGGTGATGGACCAGATTTAGGGAGGGGATCATCCCCCCCCTAAAAAA